>OZ019946.1:1276442-1513483 GCA_963970385.1 Theonella swinhoei
TTAAGGTGACAATTATTTGCAGGTACATTTTTTTGCGGATTTAGGATTCTGTGCATTTTACTGGTATCAAATTTTGCTACCCTCAGCACACATGTGCAGAGAGTGCCAATATGCTAATTACCGTTTCCTTACCCCGACCAGATTCTTCCTGTTTGTGCTCCGTGAACACATCAGAAATTACACGAAGGGCGTTTTATGGGATCTACTTAGCCTTTAGTGCCCGCAATAAATAGTCACCTTAAGGTAAAATATTTGAAGTCTTTACTGCACTTCAGAGCTAGTAGATGTGAACGTGAAAATTTCACGTCCATTAGGTTACATATACTCATGCATTTTTGAGCCTCGCTAGGTACACTGTAAAACCAAGAGGGTGGTGTTCAGTCAGGTACATATACATGTGAAACATGTAACATGTTGTTGCCCACATTGTGAGTTACTAAAATGCCTGAAATACCAATCCATTATGTCCCCACACTTGTATGCACCTGACAGAATGCCACACCCCCAGCTTCCATGGACATAACATGAACCTCCTTTGTAAATCCTAGGTCTACCACTGGCACTGGTTGAACAATGAATGAGAGAGGGAGGGAGGGAGGGAGAGGGAGGGAGAGGGAGGGAGGGAGGGAGGGAGAAGGGAAAGTTACATAATTGCTGAGTGCCTTAGTGTGAAGCAAATATTCATGGATTGGATGTTAAGGTGACTATTTTTTGCGGGTACTAAAGGCTAATTAGAGTATAGCATTCAAAAATGAAGCATTTTGATTGGTTGATACTGGGGTTCTAAATCCCATAGTAGTTCTTGGTGGATTCTACATATAGAATCCACCCTCCAGGGCGTGGACTTCTACATATAGAATCCATCCTCTACGGCGAAATGGCTTAGTTTCCTAGCGACAGCGTCTATAGCGTGCTGACTCCACGACAACCAAGGTTTTGAATCTAACATAAGCCGTATACGTACGTATTGAAAGCCAAGTGTCGGCAGCCTTTCTGAGCGGTAAGCGTTAGCTTATTGACCACGCCTCCAAAGGTAGGCTATGCAGCGATATCTCCTGGTCGCCGGTCATCGATCGCGATTGTCATTGATTTGAATATTGCAAGCGTCGGTAGTTACTGTTGCTATACTCTAAATAAGTTAGACGCGCTCGTCGTCGGGAACTACGCGATTTAGAAAGCCTCGGGCCCTGTAGTAGCGTTCCTCGCTACGCTCGGAACGCTACAGCCCAGGGCCCTCGGCTTTCTAAATCGCGTAGTTCCCTCCGACTCGGCGTCTAACTTATATTTAGTACCCGCAAAAAATAGTCACCTTAAGGTAAAATATTTGAAGCCTTTACTGCACTTCAGAGCTAGTATATGTGAATTTGAAAACTATACTATACTATATACTGAGTACTATACTCATATTCATGCATTTTTGACTCACTAGGTACACTGTAAAACCAAGAGGGTGGTGTTCAGTCAGGTACATATACATATGTAACATGTAACATACTGTTGCCCACACTGAGTTACTAAAATGCCTGAAATACAAGTATGAATTCCAATCCATTATGTCACCACACTTGCATGCACCTGACAGAATGCCACACCCCCAGCTTCCATGGACATAACATGAACCTCCTTTGTAATCCTAGGTCTACCACTGGCACTGGTTGAACAATGAACAAGGGAGGGAGAGGGAGGAAGGGAGAGGAAGGGAGAGGGAGGGAGTGGGAGGGAGGGAGGGAGGGAGAGGGAGGGAGGAAGGGAGAGGGAAGGAGTGGGAGGGAGGGAGGAAGGGAGAGGAAGGGAGAGGAAGGGAGAGGGAGGGAGTGGGAGGGAGGGAGGGAGGGAGAGGAAGGGAGAGGAAGGGAGAGGGAGGGAGTGGGAGGGAGGGAGGGAGGGAGAGGGAGAGGGAGAGGGAGGGAGAAGGGAAAATTACATAATTACTGAGTGCCTTAGTGTGAGGCAAATGATCATGGATTGCTGGCTCAGATGTGTATGTATGTATGTATGTACATGTATACATACATGTGTCACGTTTTTGGCCGGGGAACACACACAACGTGCAAATGTAACAGGCTCAATTAGGGTTTAAACAGTGAATTGTATAGGCCTATGCACTTGCACCGTGAAGCCTGAAGGCTGAAGGCCACTCCTCTCCTGCTACTAGCTTCCTGATTTGCTGCTTGTGAAGACCTTAGGCCTCCTCAATAGCTGTTTCATCACAGTACAACACACTATGTGTGGAGGTACAAAAGTCACAGTTTCAATATCGAGACTGAAAAGGAATCAGTTTCTATGATTTTAAGTGAGACTAGGAAAGGGCCACAGTGTTTATAAAAGCTGGCACCGCTCAAGCCAGACGGTCCGTAGAGGCTGTCGGTCTAAAAGGCTTATTGAACACAAATTACAAGTATGTAGAGGAGTGTACATGGATGATTGTTCATAGAGACAGGCTATATATCCATGGTTGTGTTACAACAGTCTTAAGTACATCTGTGTGAGTGCATGTACATTGCTAGTATTCTGCTATACAGTCCACTGTGAATAAGGCTTTGAGATATACATTGAAATGACATGTCATCATGAATAAATGTGAAGTTACACCCATTTCCCATGTCATCATATATAATCATAACACTACCATGGCAACCAGTTATTCATATCAATCCATTACATGTACAATGTATTGTACAGTTACAGGTCAGGTGACTGGAGGGTGCATGTACTTGTTCCCATATTGTATATCATGAGACTGAAAAGGAATCAGTTTCTGTGATTTTAAGTGAGACTAGGAAAGGGCCACAGTAGAGGTAGCGGCAGCAGTTTGGAGTTGGGGGGTGAGATTCAGTTCCTGTGTTCATGCCACACATGTACGCACACGCGCGTTACACAATTTGCCAGGCACACAATAAAGGATATTGTTAGATGGGCAGAGAGTCTAGCTGTTATCTGCATGCAAGTATACAGATGTAGAAGTATATTGCCCGCTTTGAAACGCATCGAGTGCAGCAACGCATTCGTTGTCATAGGTCCTATTTTATTGGGGGGGGGGATTGCCCCCCTCTGCCGCCGCCCCTGCACAGTGTTCATGAATGTTTGGCACTGCTTGAGTCAGACAGTCTGCAGTGCTACTCGAGGCTGTCGGTTTAAAAATCTTATTGAATGCAAAGCACAAGCTTGTAGAGTGTATGATTGTTCTCAGAGACAGGCTATATATCCATGGTTGTGTTACACCTACATACATCTGTGTGAGGCATGGTTGTACATGTGCATCGCTAGTATATTCTGCTATACAGTCCACTGTTTTGAGACTGTACATTGAAATCACATGTCATCATGAATAAACCTACAAATATAACACTACCATGGCAACCAGTTATTCATATATCAGGTCAGGTGACTGGAGGGTGTACCTGACATCATGAATAGTTATATTGGTAGAGAGTTGATATAACACTACCATGGCAACCAGCTATGAATAATGTCACATACTAAATTTAAACCGGTCCACTCTACAGTTCCACCCATTTCCTTGTCTAGTTTCAAAGAGACATATCCCAACACAGTTGACAAAGAGGTGAGAGAACATACAAAATAGCTACATCTACTGTGATATATATACTGGAGCTATTGCCTCTCTCATCTACAAACTAGTCTCACTACAGCCACACTCTTTCACTGGCTACAGGGATATGGGGAGGGGCTTTTATTAGAGTACGTACTACACTGTATATGACTTCATACACTCTCTTATATAGCTCAGCCATGGCTGAACAACAAACTCAGTTTGCCTACCACAACATTCAGCTCTACAAATCAGAGAGTCTTGGTAGTGGATCATTTGGAGGGGTGTGTAAGGCCAAGTGTGATGGGCTACTGTGTGCTGCCAAGATCATGCACCCCACACTCTTTGACCTCTGCGACCCTGGAACAGCCTCCTACCTACGCAAGTTCCGGGAAGAATGTCACCTACTTAGCTTAGCTAGGCACCCCAATGTTGTCCAGTACCTGGCTACCTACTATGACCCTGACACCCGACTGCCTGTTCTCCTCATGGAACTTTGTGATGAAAGTCTCACTGCATTCCTGGAGCGATCCCCAGGACCACTGTCCTACCACGTTCAGCTCAACATCTGCCTGGACATAGCACTGGCTCTGGTCTACCTCCACTCCAATGGTCTCATCCACAGAGACCTAACGGGAAACAATGTCCTAATGATCGCTGGCACTCGAGCCAAGATCACAGATTTTGGCATGTCCAAGCTTGCCACTGGCAATCCTTGCATGACAGCCTTGACCCTGTGCCCAGGTAATCTACTGTACATGTCACCTGAAGCTCTCGATGAAGCTAAATCCTACACAGCTAAGCTTGACATCTTCTCCTTTGGTGTAATAGTAATTCAGATCTTGACCAGGCAGTTCCCAAATCCAACTGAGCGATTTCGCACTGTTCATGTCCCTCAACTTGATGATGAAGTTCGACGTGTAGTTCCAGAGACTGAGCGACGTCAGGCCCACCTCCAGTTGATCCCAGACACTCACTCTCTGAAGCCACTTGCCCTCCAATGCCTGAAGAAGGAAATTCAACGTTCCTCAGCTCTCCAGCTCAGTGAGTGGCTGAATGAGCTGAAACAAGCCCCTCAGTACACAGAGAGCATGCATCAGGCACAGACCAGAGGTGGAAATGAAACAGGAGATGAAATTGCCACTCTGAGGAGACAGGTACAAGAGGTCCAGCAACAGAACACAGACAAGGAACAGCTAAACCAGCAACTCCAGCAGCAACTTGAGGGGCAGAGAATCTTGACCGAGGCTAAGACAAGGGAAGCTAGTGAACACCAGGCACATAGCACAGAGCTACAGAGGATGGTGGAGGCCAAGGATAGACAGCTTCAAGAAAGCAAACAAATCATTGAAGGTAGGGATAGACAGCTTCAGAGGAAAATTGAAGAAAACCAGCAGATGATGGAGGCCAAGGATAGACAGCTTCAACAGACAATAGCAACCAAACAGCATGCAATAAAAATCAAGGAGAGACAGTTACAGCAGACACAACAGCAGCTCCAAGACAGTCAGCAGTTAGTGGAACAGTTTCAGCAGAGCCTGAAGCACAAGGACAAGACCATCAGTGACCTCCAGCAGACCATATCACACCATGAGAGGGAGAGGGAGATTCAACAGTTGAAGCAGCAAGACATTGCCAGCAGTATCCAACCACAACAGCTGCCAGTCACAGCAGAAAAAACACAAACAGCTACAGCAGTATCAGTAGCTCAGAAAGATATCAGCAAGATGACATGGAGGGAGGGGAAGAAGGCACCAGAGAGAATGTTTAGAGGAGCAGCAGTAGTGCATGGGAACACAGCCTACTTCAGACCAGGTGGCTCATCCAGGGTATACTCATACCAGAACATTCTAGGGAATGAACAGTGGTCTAGGCTACCAGATAACCCTAATAAGGATTTCAGTCTAGCTGTTATTGATGGTCTCCTCACTAGTGTGGGTGGCTGGACACAAGGATGGTTTAGTGTAGGTACCACCAACACTCTCCTCAGTCTCACAGGAGAAGATAAGAGGAAGAAGTGGTCTGAGGTCTTCCCTCCTATGCTCACACCACGTTATCATACACCTTGTATCACTACTGAGAAGGCTCTAGTTGTGGCAGGAGGTATAGCAGGTGGTGATATGGCCACTGTGGAGGTGATGGACATCAACACAAAACAGTGGACCACAGTCTGTCCTCTCCCACAAAAACAACATACCTCATCAGCAACTGTCTGTGGGGACTCACTCTACCTAGCAGGAGGCATTAGTGGAGGTTTTTGGTCAAAATCTGTTTTCACCTGCTCCCTTCCTGATCTCTGGCAACCTGAGACACTTGGATCTAGAAGACGACAGACACTTACTAGGTCAAATGTATGGAAAGAAATCAGCAGTCTACCAGTAACACGCTCTACTCTTGCCTCATTTGGTGGTCACCTGCTGGCTATTGGTGGGAGAGATGACTCAGAGAACCCCACCACTGATGTCTATAGATATGATTCCCACACTGACTCATGGCATGTCATTAGTCAGATGAAGAACAAACGATCACAGTGCTTGGCATTCACTCTTCCTGAAGACCCAGTTATGGTAGTGGGAGGATGGACAGGAATGTTTAGAGGAGAGACAAGCAGTGTTGAGATTTTGGAGGACAAGTGACAATGGATATCTTCCTCTCCACATGAACACAACCTACACATTACATGTATACCACATCCACTATATGTACTATGACCTACCAATGATTATGTATATAGCTATAAATGCAGCAGTCGACCAGTCAATTGAACTCTACACGATTTATAAATAAATGGGTGTGGTCCCCACAAGGGGAGAGTCCCCCGGAGGGGGGCATGGTGGCACTCCCGACCACTTTCTCCGGAGTGGCCTGCTGCGGTTCCTGTCCCCACAGTCATGTAGATGCATACACTGGATGAACGTGATATATTTCCAAAAAGGTAATAGAGGAGACCACAACATCACAACTAAAGAGGTGATTGTGCCTATTTTGGGATTATATCTGATTGTTAATTACCAATTGTTGAGCTACCTAGAAGCTGGCTATAAATCAATTATACTAGGAGAATGCAAAGCTGCAAACCAAGCAAACTATGGACATCCTCTTTAATTGTGATTTTGTACTAGTGAACGCAATGGCAATTTTGTTTGTATTGATGTATGTATGTATGTTTATATGTCATCAACCGACCGGTCAGTGAGCATGTGTCCCCGCGCAACGCGCAAACGCAACGCGCAAACGTAGCCGGCCTTGCTTCTTCCGCTCGTTGCGCTTGCCCACAAATGCTTTGCAGTCTCCTAGTATAATTGATTTATAGCCAGCTTCTGGGGAGCTCAACAATTGGTAATTACCAATCAGATATAATCACCCTGATATAGGCACTCTTGACACCTTGTAGTGTTATGGCAGATTTATGGTGCCACTATAAACATAGCAACCACCTACCAACGGGCTATAAACTTGGCCATGTTTGTCCAGTGATACTAGCCTGGGGACTATATGCAGTCTATACTTCCATGTCACCTCTCAACATTACAAACTCTTGTGGGGGGAAATTCACGTGGGGGTCAGGGAAATTCCAGGACTCCCAATTAATGTACTCTGACATACCAATGATGATGAGTATCATAGAGAATATCTGAATGCCTGATACAAGACAAGCAGTCAGTAGAGTGGGATGGAGAGGGGGCCGGAAGACATCTCCATGGACTAGCTTCCAGCCTGTCTCTTCTAGTGTGTCATCCTGGGGGGAGGGGGGGAGGGAGGGAGGGGGGAGGGAGGGAGAGAGGGAGGGAGGGAGGGAGGAGAGGGAGGGAGGAAGGAGGGAAGGTTAGAGAGAGGGAGGGGGAGGGAGTGAGGGAAAGTAAGAAAGAGAGGGAAAGTGAGGGAAGGGGAAGTGAGGGAAGGAAAGAGAGAGGGAGGGGAGAGAGGTGAACCTGGTGAATAGTGTGAACTAGAGGAGACATACATTTAACCACTACTCACTATGACAACATGACGTGGGGATTCACACTTTCTTCATGTGTACTAGCTAACTAACTCTGAAATCAGGAGTGCTTGCTAGTCAGGACACCTTCTAAGTCATCATTTTGTAGGTCAGATTCCACTGGATGACATCCTTCACTTATGACCAGTACCACTAATGAATGACTAGACTAGGCAAAGGCAGAGGATGATAGCATGCAACAATAACAACATGTGTAACCCCATATCCCTGCATCTAAAAGGGTTTACGCATGTTATTATTGTTGCATGGTATCATCTTCTGCCTTAGTCTTGTGCTCAGACCACACCCCGAAGGGAAAGGGTCTGGTCACTTTTGCCACACTTCTTGGGACTCAGTTTGAGAAGTCAAACTACCAATCACATTCACAGAAGCAGTTCACGTAGACCTATGTAGGTGGTTCTGCAAAATTTCTTTCTAATTACACGTAAATTTAAAGTGCCAAGAAATCGACCTCCCTTCTGGCATGGTATGGAAACGAGACTATTGTACTATACACTATAATAAGAATGTAAAACCTTTATACCTATCCTTTCTAATTCTATGTACTGTCCCAAGAAATATGGCAAAAGTGACCAGACCCTTTCCCTTCGAGGTGTGGTCTGGGCACAAGACTCCCCCAGTCACCTAGTCTGGTGTAGCCACACCCTCTTGTTTTGTGAGAGGGTGTGGCTATGCCAGACTAGCCTTCACTTTGGAAATTTTCAACCTGTCTTAGCAGTTAGTGGGGTTGCCTCAACTGACTAGCTACTGAACTGCATTTGTGTATTTAACTGATGTATATTTATTTAATATATATTTTTTTCTTTCCTCTGGTGTTTTACTGCCTACATTGTGTATGTACTTTATACCGAGAACTTACAAGTGCATATGACTGTACGCAATGCGTAGGCGTAAATACCATTGTGGTCTTGCTCACCCACACACATTAAGTTCTCTCTACCTTCTCTCTACCCAGTCACAAATGTGATAAAATCTTCCAGGCCCTCTCTCGCATTTTATGTCATGGGGTCAAAGGTCGCGTACAATAAATACACGTTGCAGGAGTGGGCATAGGAACAAGGCTAATACAGTCATTGTTTCTCTGATTTTTAGCACTGCCATTATTCCTACATCCTTCAATGTTTAATGAAAATGTTTCTACACTTGCTAGTGAGTTGAAACTATGCAACTCAGAAACCCTCAGACCATGTAGTAGCCATCCTTGTACTATGACCTACCATTGATTATGTACATGTATAACAGAGAATAACTGTAACTGTACATGGAAATAAGGTGTGCGCAGAGCAAACCAAGTAAACTATGGACAGCTGTTTTGGGCTGATTGGCCCTCATCAGTGATACAATGTATGTACATGTAAATAAAAAAATTAGGAAATTTGAAGTGTAATATAGGAATTGCATAAAAATGAACAGAGACAAGATTGGGACACAGACATGCTATGTACATCAACATACTTTTTAGTACATTGATGTATGTATGTAGGTAGGTAGGTAGGTAGGTGGGTGGGTGGGTGGGTGGGTGGGTGGGTGGGTGGGTAGGTAGGTAGGTAGGTAGGTAGGTAGGTAGGTAGGTAGGTAGGTAGGTAGGTAGGTAGGTAGGTAGGTACATGTAGGTAGGTAGGTAGGTAGGTAGGTAGGTAGGTAGGTAGGTATGTATGTATGTATGTATGTACATGTATACATACATGTGTCACATGTTCGCCTGGGGACACACATAACCATAAAACGTAACAGGCTCCATTAAGGTTTAAAGGTCACAGTGAATTCCATAGGCCTAAGCGTTTGCACCGTGAAGCCTGAAGCCTGAAGGCCACTTCTCTCCTGCTACTAGCTTCCTGATTTGCTGCTTGTGAAGAGCTTAGGCCTCCTCAATAGCTGTTTCATCACAGTACAACACATAATGTGTGAGGTACAAAAGTGACAGTTTCCATATCGAGACTGAAAAGGAATCAGTTTCTATGATTTTAAGTGAGACTAGGAAAGGGCCACAGTGTTTATAAAAGCTGGCACTACTCAAGCCAGACGGTCCGTAGAGGCTGTCGGTCTAAAAGGTTTATTGAACGCAAACCACAAGTCTGTAGAGGAATGTACATGGATGATTTTTCTTAGAGACAGGCTATATATCCATGGTTGTGTTACACCAGTCTTAAATACATCTGTGTGAGTGTATGTGCATTGCTAGTATTCTGCTATACAGTCCACTGTGAATAAGGCTTTGAGACTGTATATTGAAATGACATGTCATCATGAATAAATGTGAAGTTACACCCATTTCCCATGTCATCATATATAATCATAACACTACCATGGCAACCATATACCAATCTCAACCAGTCCATTGTACAGTTACAGGTCAGGTGACTGGAGGGTGTACCTGACTAGGGATGCGGCTATTACGCGGGCACAGTTTCCGGCATAATGGGCGCACAGTGCAAATGAGCATAATGCAGGAATAAACGGAGCAAATCCTGATGTACATCAGGTGAAGTCACGTGCATATCACGTTAAATTTTTTTGCTGAGCTAGCGTGAACCCATATGGCCGCAAACAGGGAGTGCAGCAGCAGCAGCGCCAGCTCAAACGAGGAGAGACGTTCCTCTGAAAGTTCCAGTAGTAGTTCAGGGCAGCCACCTTCGCTTCTAGAAAAATTGAAGGCCCCTACACCTGCTGCTGAACAACAGGATAACTCGCTACAGGACTATATTGAATGCTCATTGATGTTACAGTATAATAATCACTGATTTTTAAAAGAATAATTGGGATTCTCACCTGGCATAATAGGAATTATATTATAGCATTGTGGAATAGCATAATTGGAAAATTTAGCAGCATAATAGCTCCATCCCTATACCTGACATCATGAATAGTTATGTTGGTAGGGAGTTGATATAACACTACCATGGCAACCAGCTATGAATAATGTCACATACTAAATTTAAACCAGTCCACTCTACAGTTCCACCCATTTCCTTGTCTAGTTTCAAAGAGACATATCCCAACACAGTTGACCAAGAGGTGAGAGAACATACAAAGTAGCTACATCTACTGTGATATATATATACTGGAGCTATTGCCTCTCTCATCTACAAACTAGTCTCACTACAGCCACACTCTTTCACTGGCTACAGGGATATGGGGAGGGGCTTTTATTAGAGTACACTACACTGTATATGACTTCATACACTCTCTTATATAGCTCAGCCATGGCTGAACAACAAAGTCAGTTTGTCTACCACAACATTCAGCTCTACAAATCAGAGAGTCTTGGTAGTGGATCATATGGAGGGGTGTGTAAGGCCAAGTGTGATGGGCTACTGTGTGCTGCCAAGATCATGCACCCCACACTCTTTGACCTCCGCGACCCTGGAACAGCCTCCTACCTACGCAAGTTCCGGGAAGAATGTCACCTACTTAGCTTAGCTAGGCACCCCAATGTTGTCCAGTACCTGGCTACCTACTATGACCCTGACACCCGACTGCCTGTTCTTCTCATGGAACTTTGTGATGAAAGTCTCACTGCATTCCTGGAGCGATCCCCAGGACCACTGTCCTGCCACGTTCAGCTCAACATCTGCCTGGACATAGCACTGGCTCTGGTCTACCTCCACTCCAATGGTGTCATCCACAGAGACCTAACGGGAAACAATGTCCTAATGATCGCTGGCACTCGAGCCAAGATCACAGATTTTGGCATGTCCAAGCTTGCCACTGGCAATCCTCGCATGACAGCCTTGACCCTGTGCCCAGGTAATCTACTGTACATGTCACCTGAAGCTCTCGATGAAGCTAAATCCTACACAGCTAAGCTTGACATCTTCTCCTTTGGTGTAATAGTAATTCAGATCTTGACCAGGCAGTTCCCAAATCCAACTGATAGATTTCGCATTGTTCATGATCTTCGCTATGATGAAGAAGTTCGACTCTTAGTTCCTGAAACTGAGCGACGTCAGGCCAACCTCCAGTTGATCCCAGACACTCACTCTCTGAAGCCACTTGCCCTCCAATGCCTGAAGAAGGAAATGCAACGTCCCTCAGCTCTCCAGCTCAGTGAGAGGCTGTCTGAGCTGAAACAATCCCCTCAGTACACAGAGAGCATGCATCAGGCACAGAACAGCAGTGAAATCCAACAACTTGAGCAGAGTGAAATTGAGGCTAAGACAAGGGAAGTTAGTGAACACCAGGCACGTAGCACACAGCTACAGAGGATGGTGGAGGCCAAGGATAGACAGCTTCAAGAAAATCAGCATATCATTGAGACCAAGAATCGAGAGATTCAGGAAAACCAGCGTACAATTGCAACCAAGCAACATGCAATAGAGACCAAGGAGAGACAGTTACAGCAGACACAACAGCAGCTCCGACACAGTCAGCAGTTAGTGGAACAGTTTCAGCAGAGCCTGCAGCACAAGGACAAGACCATCAGTGACCTCCACCAGACCATATCACACCATGAGAGGGAGAGGGAGAGGGAGAGGGAGATTCAACAGTTGAAGCAGCAAGACATTGCCAGCAGTATCCAACCACAACAGCTGCCAGTCACAGCAGAAAAAACACAAACAGCTACAGCAGTATCAGTAGCTCAGAAAGATATCATCAAGATGACATGGAGGGAGGGGAAGAAGGCACCAGAGAGAATGCAGAGAGGAGTAGCAGTAGTGGATGGGAACACAGCCTACTTCACACCAGTCCACTCATCCAGGGTATACTCATACCAGAACATTCTAGGGAATGAACAGTGGTCTAGGCTACCTGATAACCCTAATGAGGCCTTCAGCCTAGCTGTTATTGATGGTCTCCTCACTAGTGTGGGTGGTAGAGACAGAGGTTTATTTGGAGCTCCCACCAACACTCTCCTCAGTCTCACAGGAGAAGGTGAGAGGAAGAAGTGGTCTGAGGTCTTCCCCCCGATGCCCACACCACGCAGTAGTAGAGCTTGTATCACTGCTGAGAAGGCTCTAGTTGTGGCAGGAGGTGTAGCAAGTGATTATCTGGCCACTGTGGAGGTGATGGACATCAACACAAAACAGTGGACCACAGTCTGTCCTCTCCCACAAAAACTGTGGTCATTATCATCCATTGTCAGTGGGAACTCACTCTACCTAGCAGGAGGCTTTACTGGAGGTTCATGGTCAAAATCTGTTTTCACCTGCTCCCTTCCTGATCTCTGGCAACCTGAGACACTTGGATCCAGAATACGACAGACACTTACTAGGTCAAATGTATGGAAAGAAATCAGCAGTCTACCAGTAACACGCTCTACTCTTGCCTCATTTGGTGGTCAACTGCTGGCTATTGGTGGGAGAGATATCTCAGGGAACCCCACCACTGATGTCTATAGATATGATTCCCACACTGACTCATGGCATGTCATTAGTCAGATGAAGAACAAACGATTACAGTGCTTGGCAGTCACTCTTCCTGAAGACCGACTTATTGTAGTGGGAGGACGGACAGGAATGTGGGGGACAGGAGAGACAAGCAGTGTTGAGATTTTGGAGGACAAGTGACAATGGATATCCTTTCTCTCCACATGAACACAACCTACACATTACCACATCCACTATATGTACTATGACCTACCAATGATTGTGTATAACTATAAATGCAGCAGTTAACACAATTGAACTCTAAATGAATGCACTAAAGTGCAGAACCCTCGTCACCACGTGTGCGCGAATCCTGAAAAGCGCACACGCTACTGAAATGCGTGTAACGGAGAGTATACGGAAGATATGTGAGCAAAAGACGGAGACTAAAGAGAAAGAAGCTTGCTGCCTTACATTGAGTTGTATTCCAGGTAGTGTTTAGCCTACTGTTAGCCTTGTTAAGAGCTTTAGAAAGCTCTGCCGTCGAAAAGTTGCGCAGAATACCACTGCAATATCGCTGTAGGATGCTGTAGGTGAGCAAATAACACCATAACTTTTGAAGGAAGCAGTTTCAGAGAAAACCCTAAATATTTTTTGACCTCTGTTGCCCGCTGAGTATGTGACAGAAGTTTCAGGACGAACAGACGCTCGAGAGGTGAGATGTGACTTAATAACAGACACACACACAGACCCAACTACCGTAACCCTCGCTGCACATGCATGCCGAGGGTTAATCACTTAGTGTCCACCTCTGTCGCCGCTTTCCCACAAACCTCAAGTCAAACTACCCCGTACTGAGTGGCAGGGATTAGTAGGTGACTCCCTTGCCTTTCGTTAGAGAGGCAGCGCCTCTCTGAAGTTCGCTGCTTTCTTTTCTAGCTCGGTTATACGTTAGTTGGTGACGCGGCGCGCGCGTTATTACGTTTGGGCCTCGCCTTACTATAAACGTAACGTCATAACCGACAAATATTTGAATTAATGAGACGCATGCGCGAGCAGTCAGTACCAGGCTCTCTCTCCCTCCTACCGAGAGCCTGGGTACGAGGCTACCGCGCAACGCGCAAACGTAGCCGGTGTCACGGTAAAATGGGGACCCCCTAAAATAGGGACCCCCGTCCCCATAATCCCGGTAAAATGGGGACCCCCGTCCCCGTAATCCAGGTAATATGGGGACCCCCCGTCCCCATTTTACCGGTAGGATAGGGACTCCCTCGTGAGAATAGGGACCCCTAGATCTACTACTGTCACGGTGAGGTGTGGCGAATCAATAGGTCTACGGAGGCTGCACGACGTAGG
Organism: Theonella swinhoei; assembly: GCA_963970385.1. Lineage (NCBI taxonomy): Eukaryota > Metazoa > Porifera > Demospongiae > Tetractinellida > Theonellidae > Theonella > Theonella swinhoei. The sequence continues at coordinate 1,290,661 of OZ019946.1, forward strand.
ATAGGGACCCCTCGTGGTAATAGGGACCCCTAGATCATAGATATTCTCTATGCCTGGATCTGCTGCTCTCACAGGAATCAATAGGTCTACACACTGTTTTTGTACGCACGACAATAGTATAGGGACCCCCCTAGCTCCGTGAGAATAGAAACCCCGACCTTGCTTCTGTAATTATTCTAAAGCAAACAATTCTAATAGTACATATAAAATACAACATAATAGTAGTGTATTAATACAATTAAACACGTGCATTGTATAAAACCGAGCATTACTGTGATGAAGGTGCAGTAGTACACGTGGAATGATACCATTCTAGGCATCTGTCACACCTTTTTTCTGCAGTGTTTTCCTCTGGAGTCTCGCACTCCCTCGTTGTGCTCTCTGTCCTAGCGTCCTCCATTGTCTTCTCCGTCGTATCTCCGTCCATTGTCGTCTTCTCCCGTTCGTCATATCTTTCGTCGTTTCGTAAATTGTTGTTTCACCTTGTAAATCTCTCATCTTTGGTTGTTCTGTTAAAATAGATACTGCGGAGTCCCGAAAGCAGTTAACTTTTTATAGCCATTTTTGCAAGTTCTTTAGCAACATAGCCATATATGTCAACATCCGCCCGTCGAATTCGAAGTATGCTAGCAGACCTATAGCCTAAATACCTCGTCTGCACTTCTTACAGGCCATATTTCAACTTCTTTAGCAACCCTGCCTTCTCTCAACTGAGTCTTAACGTCAGAATTCACCCGTCACAGAACCTTTGTACCGCGCAGTCAGGGGTCCCCATTCTCACGAGAGGGTCCCCATTTTACCGGGATTATGTGGACGGGGGGTCCCCAAAATTTTATGACACCGGCCTTGCCTCTTCCGCTCGTTGCGCTCGCCCATAAATGCTTTGCATTGACTGCACTGTGCTAGTAACTAGGAGAATCTCCTAGTTACTAGCACAGTGCAGTCAGCCATAAAATCTCAATAATGTAACTCGCAGATAGTCTCGGCCCCAGACCCTTTCCGCGCTTGCGCAATAAACACAGGAAGTGGGGGGTGGGGAAAAACGAGAAAAACGATCGTTTTTCCCCACCCCCCACTTCCTGTATTTATTGCGCAAGCGCGGAAAGGGTCTGGGGCCGAGACTAACTCGCACATACTCTTCGTAACTAGAGTACTAAAGTGCAAAACCCTCGGCACTGATATTTCGTCACACGCTTAAATCTCTGTTGTTTTCTGCTCAACAGCCAGGCCAACAACCCAGCCAGCAGCATGATGATGTACATAGAAGCCGGCCGATATTCGATTTAATTGTCCCGTGTTCGACACGTGCACGTGCACATGAACTGATCGCGCTCGCATGCGCAATGCGCGCGTCATGAGCGTTGCGCAATTACGTTACATAAATAATTACGGCGTGCGCTCGTTTCCGGTAGCTCGCCCTAACAAACCCGAGTAAATCAGTCCACTCTACAGTTCCACACAGACAATCAGGCTAATCAGTCCATTCCACTTATCAAGTTTCAAATTAAGAGACATATCCCAACACAGTTGACCAAGAGGTGAGAGAACATACAAAGTAGCTACATCTACTGTGATATATATACTGGAGCTATTGCCTCTCTCATCTACAAACTAGTCTCACTACAGCCACACTCTTTCACTGGCTACAGGGATATGGGGATGGGCTTTTATTAGAGTACAGTACACTGTATGTGACTTCATACACTCTTTTATATAGCTCAGCCATGGCTGAACAACAAACTCAGTTTGCCTACCACAATATTCAGCTCTATAAATCAGAGAGTCTTGGTAGTGGATCATATGGAGGGGTGTGTAAGGCCAAGTGTGATGGGCTACTGTGTGCTGCCAAGATCATGCACCCCACACTCTTTGACCTCCGCGACCCTGGAACAGCGTCCTACCTACGCAAGTTCCATGAAGAATGTCACCTACTTAGCTTAGCTAGGCACCCCAATGTTGTCCAGTACCTGGCTACCTACTATGACCCTGACACCCGACTGCCTGTTCTCCTCATGGAACTTTGCGATGAAAGTCTCACTGCATTCCTGGAGCGATCCCCAGGACCACTGTCCTACCACATTCAGCTCAACATCTGCCTGGACATAGCACTGGCTCTGGTCTACCTCCACTCCAATGGTCTCATCCACAGAGACCTAACAGGAAACAATGTCCTAATGATCGCTGGTACTCGAGCCAAGATCACAGATTTTGGCATGTCCAAGCTTGCCACTGGCAATCCTCGCATGACAGCCTTGACCCTGTGCCCAGGTAATCTACTGTACATGTCACCTGAAGCTCTCGATGAAGCTAAATCCTACACAGCTAAGCTTGACATCTTCTCTTTTGGTGTAATAGTACTTCAGATCTTGACCAGGCAGTTCCCAAATCCAACTGATCGATTTCGTATTGTTTATTCTCAAATTGATAAAGAAGTTCGACGTGTAGTTCCAGAGACTGAGCGACGTCAGGCCCACCTCCAGTTGATCCCAGACACTCACTCTCTGAAGCCAGTTGCCCTCCAATGCCTGAAGAAAGAAATGCAACGTCCCTCAGCTTTCCAGCTCAGTGAGAGGCTGTCTGAGCTGAAACAAGCCCTTCAGTACACAGAGAGCATGCATCAGGCACAGAACAGCAGTGAAATCCAACAACTTGAGCAGCAATTTCGGAGTGAGATTGATGCAAAGACAAGGGAAGCTAGTGAACACCAGGCACGTAGCACACAGCTACAGAGGATGATGGAGGCCAAGGATAGACAGCTTCAAGAAAAGCAGCAGACATTTGAAGAAAACCAGCGTACAATAGCAACCAAGCAACATGCAATAGAAACCAAGGAGAGACAGTTACAGCAGACACAACAGCAGCTCCGAGACAGTCAGCAGTTAGTGGAACAGTTTCAGCAGAGCCTGCAGCACAAGGACAAGACCATCAGTGACCTCCAGCAGACCATATCACATCATGAGAGGGAGAGGGAGATTCAACAGTTGAAGCAGCAAGACATTGCCAGCAGTATCCAACCACAACAGCTGCCAGTCACAGCAGAAAAAACACAAACAGCTACAGCAGTATCAGTAGCTCAGAAAGATATCAGCAAGATGACATGGAGGGAGGGGAAGAAGGCACCACCGGGAATGATAAGAGGAGCAGCAGTAGTGTATGGGAACATAGCCTACTTCAGACCAGCTGCATCAATCAGGGTATACTCATACCAGAACATTCTAGGGAATGAACAGTGGTCTAGGCTACCAGATAACCCTAATGAGGCGTTCAGTTTAGCTGTTATTGATGGTGTCCTCACTAGTGTGGGTGGTAGGAACAGTAGAGGTCCCACCAACACTCTCCTCAGTCTCACAGGAGAAGGTGTGAGGAAGCAGTGGTCTGAGGTCTTCCCTCCTATGCCCACACCACGTGGTCTTACAGCTTGTATCACTACTAAGAAGGCTCTAGTTGTGGCAGGAGGTATAGCAGGTTCTTTTCTGGCCACTGTGGAGGTGATAGACATCAACACAAAACAGTGGACCACAGTCTGTCCTCTCCCACAAAAACTGACGTCATTATCAGGCATTGTCTGTGGGCACTCACTCTACCTAGCAGGAGGCACTATTGAAGGTTCAGTGTCAAAATCTGTTTTCACCTGTTACCTTCCTGATCTCTGGCAACCTGAGACAGTTGGATCCAGAATACGACGGACACTTACTAGACAGACACTTACTAGGTCAAATGTATGGAAAGAAATCAGCAGTCTACCAGTAACAGGCTCTACTCTTGCCTCATTTGGTGGTCACCTGTTGGCTATTGGTGGGAGAGATGACTCAGGGAACCCCACCACTGATGTCTATAGATATGATTCCCACACTGACTCATGGCATGTCATTAGTCAGATGAAGAACAAACGATCATGGTGCTTGGCAGTCACTCTTCCTGAAGACCGACTTATGGTAGTGGGAGGATGGAAAGATTCCACTAACAGTGTTGAAATTTTGGATAGACAGCTTCTAGAAAGGCAGCAAATCATTGAAACCAAGGATCAAGCGATTCAAGAAACCAAGCAACATGCAATAGAAACCAAGGAGAGAGAGTTACAGCCGACACAACAGCAGCTCCGAGGCAGTCAGCAGTTAGTGGAACAGTTTCAGCAGAGCCTGCAGCACAAGGACAAGACCATCAGTGACCTCCAGCAGACCATATCACACCATGAGAAGGAGAGGGAGATTCAACAGTTGAAGCAGCAAGACATTGCCAGCAGTATCCAACCACAACAGCTGCCAGTCACAGCAGAAAAAACACAAACAGCTACAGCAGCATCAGTAGCTCAGAAAGATATCAGCAAGATGACATGGAGGGAGGCACCAGAGAGAATGGAGAGAGGAGGAGCAGTAGTGGATGGGAACATTCATGAAACTCAAATCTTACTACCCACCTCTGGTCCTCCTATTGATCCATACAACACAAGAGAGTACATTCCTACATGCTTCACTCCAGTGGCTACATTATCACAGTGTACTCATGATGATAGACAGTACTATGATGAACACAATGACTTTGGCCTGGAGATCCCAGCAGGAGCCATTCCAGAGGGAGAGAGTATCACCATTGACATTGGTGTGGCTCTGTATGGACCATTCCAGTATCCTGAATGTCTCAGACCTGTGTCTCCTGTGTTCTGGGTCTGTGTTCGTGACCAGAAAGACTTTCAGTTTGTGAAACCTGTCAAAGTCACCATCCCACACTGCCTCAATCTTGAGAGTCATGACGACATTGAGTCTCTAGGTCTGACCTTTCTGAAGGGAGACCATGAAATGAACCTACAGCAAATGTATCAGTTTCAAAAAGCAGAAGGAGGCACACTTTTCAACCCCCACAAGAGGTATGGCAGGTTTCAAACCACTCACTTCTGCTACCTGTGCATCTCCAGTAAAATATCTCGGAGAGCCATTCAGAAGGCAATGTTCTGTGTGTACGCTGCCATTCCCCGCATCATGTCCCCCAGAGAGCCTGCCTATGTCTACTTCTTTGTCACATTCCTCCTCTCAACCTGCCTTAAAACGCTGAAGAAGCAGATCAGAAAAATTCCAGAATTGCATAGCCACATTCCAAGGACACACATCTTTCAGTTTTCTAAGCATATTAGCAATCCTACACTTGGTATTGTTCTTCCTAAGTCATCAGCCCCTGGCTGGACCTTTGGCCTGCAGTTCACCACAGAGGTTGGTTAGTACATATGAACCATTGTAATGTGTTAAGTTTGGGCCTTAATTGGCACTGCATTTGGCCATTACTTATGAGAACATACATGTACTCTATATATGTAACGATCAATCCATGCTCCACAGATTCAGCTCAGTGATATTGACTTCTTTGTCAGTGGAGGCAACTTAAAAGAGCTGTTGAAAATGAAAGAAGATGTGGGGATGTACCCTCCAAGATTTAACGTGGTTATCAGCTGCTCCCCAACTGCTAAACACCACATGGCAAGATTTAAATTCACAGGAGCTGAAAAAGAAATTGTATTTGATATACCACTTATTCCATTACCCATATCCAGTAAGTTAGTCAGCATAAGAGCTACTGTTTTAGATCATGGATATTGTAGGCACAATCCATTCCTCTATTCAGGTTCTCCTGCTTCAACTGAACCACCTATTACTAATGACCCTAAACCACTAGGTAAGGATTTTTCACATTCTATTTTAGTGTTCATTCCGCTCGGTGCATTGTCAATGCAGATATTTTTCATATCATAATTGAGCTCAAGGAAGTAGCTCCGAGGTGGAAGTATATTGGAATAGCACTGGGACTGCACAACCATGATCTACGTACTATTGCTGCTGAAGGAAAATCTGTTATTGACTGCCTTACAGACATGGTCGAGCTGTGGCTGAATCAGAATTACGATGTGGGCAGGTATGGGGAGCCATCGTGGCAGACACTAGCAGAAGCAGTGAGGCAGCCTGTTGGAGGGAATAATGCTGCTCTAGCTCAAAAAATCTCTGAAATACGTAGCTGCATGTAATTATCGCTATCACCTTCCACATCATCACATTCATACACTCATCTGTTTGTTGTGTGCAAGCATCTCTTGAGCTATACAGCAATCAGTGCTGGATAAAGTTAGATAGGGTTAGCTAGTACAGTGGTGACACAGCACAGCTAGAGTTGCACGTTAGTCAGAGTTTTCTTTCTCTCCTTACTTTGCACTTCTAGCATACCTTAAGGTTACTATTAATTTTGCAGTTACTAATTTTAGCATTTTTGCACAGACAATTTTCGGCAGATACTAATTTGAGTGATTTCATCTTCATGATAATATACCAACGTGTAAAAATATTTTCACTAAAATGTTGAAGGATGTAGGGATTGAAGTGCCAAAAAGCATAGAAACAAGGTCAAAGTGCATGCAAAGGGGGGGGGGGGATGATATGCAACAATGCGTAACCCCTTTTAGACAAGCAAATAAGAAAATTTGGAGTGTAATATAGGGATTGCATAAAAATGAACAGAAATAACATTGGGACACAGACATGCTATGTATATCAACATACCTTTTAGTACATTGATGTATATAGCATGTCTGCGTCCCAATCTTGTCTCTGTTCATTTTTATGCAATCACTATGTTACACACCAGAGAGAATGAATAGAAATGTCATTAGTCAGATGAAGAACAAACAATCACATTACTTGGCAGTCACTCTTCCTGAGGACTGACTTATCATAGTTGGACACAAAACAGTGGACCACAGTCCGTCCTCTGCCACAAAAGCTGCGGTTATCATCAGGCATTGTCTGTGGAGACTCACTCTACCTAGTAGGAGGTAGTACTGGACATTCAGGGTCAAAATCTGTTCTCACCTGTTCCCTTCTCGATCTCTGGCAACCTGAGACACTTGGATCCAGAATACGACGGACACTTAGTGGGTCAAATGTACGGAAAGAAATCAGCAGTCTACCAGTAACACACTCTACTCTTGCCTCATTTGGTGGTCACCTGCTGGCTATTGGTGGGATAAATGACTCAGTGAACCCTACTACTGATGTCTATAGATATGATTCCCACACTGACTCATGGCATGTCATTAGTCAGATGAAGAACAAACGATCACGGTGCTTGGCAGTCACTCTTCCTGAAGACCAACTTATTGTAGTGGGATGATGGACATATGGAGGAGGAGACAGTGTTGAGATTTTGGAGGACAAGTGACAATGGATATCTTTCTCTCCACATGAACACAACATACACATTACATGTATACCACATCCACTATATGTACTATGATCTACCAATGATTAGCTATAAATACATCAGTCAACGGCCCTTAAATCACATAGTTTACTATGCTCCACGTCTAACTTGTTCAGTTCATTGGACCATGAGATTCAAACTGATGTACATCACATAGCTTGAAACAAGTATTCTCTGGAAAATAAGGATCCTAGCACAAATACATGTAAGGATTCCAGCGCTCTGCAATCTGATTGAATAATTCAAGAACATGTTGTTATGGATCCATTTTCCAATGAACACACTCTAAACTTAATGTGGACATCATGAAAATATGAAATGTAGACATCTTTAGTACTTCCAGCCTGGGGTCTACGTTCCATACTTACATGTCCCCTCTCAACATTACATATAGAATACCCGACAAACTCTTGTGGAGGGAAATTCACGTGGGGGTCAGGGAATTCCAGGACCCCCAATTAATGTACTCTGACCTACCAATAATGATGAGTATCATAGAGAATATATGAATGCCTGATCCAAGACAAGCAGTCAGTAGAGTGGGATGGAGAGGTGGTTGGAAGACATCTCCATGGACTAGCTTCCAGCCTGTCTCTTCTAGTGTGTCATCCTAGGGGGGGGGGGGGGGGGGGTGAAGGGAGGGAGGGAGGGGAGAGGTGGAGGAAAGGGAGGAACTCCATTCTACTGACTGCATGTTCAAATAGTATAATTTCCCGTTCCCGCTCTAATCAGGACACCCTCATAGCAAAACTGTCCTAATATGTGGTGTCCTAAATAACAGTTAGATACTGGATGTAAGGGATCTACGGAATTCAGAACTCAAGGGCCATCTGTATGCAGTAGTATACAGATGGCCCAAGGGCTTATGAATTCTGTAGATCCCTTACATACAGTATCTAACTTGTTAAGATCAGAGCAGGGTGTCTATATGTTTCCTTGTGTGTATCACAAATCTACACATGCACAATAATTACGTAATGGGGTACAAAGGTCAATGTGCACCAAAAATGCATGCATTCAGCTAGTAATACATGACTATCAACATGTTTTGATATACCCCAACTCCATATGCATACGCAACGTTGCTAATAGCAGCTAGGGTTCACATTGCTGAATGAATTGAATATGGCAGATGAAACTAACAGTAAACCAAGTTAATTATCATTTCAAATGCATTCTTATATACACAGACTGATATTTCTACTGCAAACAATGCAATGTCATGTTTGGATTTGAGTCCAGGCTTCACAAACACAATAGAAGTGCTCATCACAACTTTAGACAGGTAGTGTGCTCCTGTCAATGTTATGTGGTGCACATGTGAGATGAACAGTAATCTGTGTGTGTGTGTGTGTGTGTGTGTGTGTGTGTGTGTGTGTGTGTGTGTGTGTGTGTGTGTGTGTGTGTGTGTGTGTGTGTGTGTGTGTGTGTGTGTGTGTGTGTGTGTGTGTGTGTGTGTGTGTGTGTGTGTGTGATTAGAGCTGGAAAAGATTTGCAGCCATTATTCCCAACACCAAGCCTCCAACAATTCTACAACTTCAAGCCCCACACACTCTACAAGGATAAGCACATCTACCAATGTGGTGTTCTATGGAAAGTAAGTACTCAATGATATGCATAAACACCAAAACAAGAGTTACAGTGCTACAGGAAACAGACTACTCTCAGTAAAATGCCAGTCCAACTAGTAGGATGGGACAGTCCCAAAGACCTAGTTGTACAGAATTGGGATGGAATTTCCTCAGACTACATGGAAACAGTGGGTCCTAAACAGCTATTAATGAGGTCCCATGTCTTGTACAGCACAAAATGCACACTTTACACTCTAAACCACCATCCACCAGTCTCATTAATGTGCTGCAAATGCAAGTAGTCATAACTCCACGAGGGTTACACACTTTACAAGTGCTTCGGAGTTTTGTGAGTTGTCGTTGGTCATGCATGCAAGCAAGGTTTGTAGGGTTCTGTACTTTAGTGCATTCATTATGGTGAAGGTCTTCCACAGCTACTCTATCATCTACCACTGTTGGTGTAGATCAGGCACATTAGTGTGGACATGTTGTCAGTTGTTCCAGTCATAACATTTTAAACAGGTCAAAGGTTGCACTAATGGAGACTTACATACTGTGCTGATCATGTTTATTGATGTACTTCATCAATGCAAGGTGTGGCTTATCCATTGTATGTACATGTATCTCTACATTGAACCATACATTTTTACAATACGTATTTTTCACTCAGTATCTCCAACAGCTCATTCACCTTTTCTAGTGATCTACAAGACATGGCTCAAGCATTGTATATGCATATGGAATGTGTTTAGTTGGGCTTTGGCCTTGCGATATTTTGACATCCTGCTGCACATGTGTATGAAGTTATCTGGCTACAACTACATGTAGGTGGGTAACCTTCCACTTGCCTACAATGCCTATTTGCATTCCTCTAGTAAATACATGTAGCTATACTCTGTACTCTACATGTACTTGTCCCTTTTTGTGTTCATGTAGAGTACAGAGTAGGGTTTCCTAAAGTTTTGCCCCCCCTCAAGTCACATGTTAAATAAAAAAATGTGGCCCCTCGTATGCAGTAACATGTTTTCATGTTGCCCCCCCCCCCAAGATTTCTCTTATGTGCTGTTTGCCCCCTTGTCAAGTTTTCTGAAAAAAAGCACTGTATGTAACCTTACTCATGTGTGGTGTACCTCATACATCCATGTATATACTCATTACACCTCACTAGGTGAGGTGCTTGGAGATTCCTGGCCATCTTTAAGATGATATTCCTAGTTCCTAGATGCTAAGTCTCCTTACAGCCTCCAGTCTCCCATGTCTGTCTTGTATGCACCTGACAGAAAGCCATGATGATTTACGTAATTGGGCGAGTGGGAGCGAGTCGTTCAGCTGGCATGGTTATATACATTGGACTGACTGACCCTCCCTATATATAAACTGTATGGGACCATGTGGACCCGGGGGGGGGGGGGGTCTGCGTGGTATGAGCAAACGTAGCAAGCCTTTCTACTTCTGTTCGTCCACAATGCATAGCATTCCACTAGTATTGAGGGACTGAAATGGCAGATCACATGAATTGTACTATAACCAGCTATGAACTATTCACACAATAATTCTATTCTATATAAATCAGTCCATTGTACAGTTACACTCAGTTTCAAAGAGACATATCCCAACACAGTTGACCAAGAGGTGAGAGAACATACAAAGTAGTTACATCTACTGTGATATATATACTGGAGCTATTGCCTCTCTCATCTACAAACTAGTCTCACTACAGCCACACTCTTTCACTGCCTACAGGGATATGGGAAGGGGCGAGTACAGTACACTGTATATGACTTCATACACTCTCTTATATAGCTCAGCCATGGCTGGACAACAAACTCGGTTTGCCTACCACAACATTAAGCTCTACAAATCAGAGAGTCTTGGTAGTGGATCATATGGAGGGGTATGTAAGGCCAAGTGTGATGGGCTACTGTGTGCTGCCAAGATCATGCACCCCACTCTCTTTGACCTCCGCGACCCTGGAACAGCCTCCTACCTACGCAAGTTCCGGGAAGAATGTCACCTACTTAGCTTAGCTAGGCACCCCAATGTTGTCCAGTACCTGGCTACCTACTATGACCCTGACACCCGACTGCCTGTTCTCCTCATGGAACTTTGTGATGAAAGTCTCACTGCATTCCTGGAGCGATCCCCAGGACCACTGTCCTACCATGTTCAGCTGAACATTTGCCTGGACATAGCACTGGCTCTGGTCTACCTCCACTCCAATGCTCTCATCCACAGAGACCTAACGGGAAACAATGTCCTAATGATCGCTGGCACTCGAGCCAAAATCACCGATTTTGGCATGTCCAAGCTTGCCATTGGCAATCCTCGCATGACAGCCTTGACCTTGTGCCCAGGTAATCTACTGTACATGTCACCTGAAGCTCTCGATGAGGCTAAATCCTACACAGCTAAGCTTGACATCTTCTCCTTTGGTGTAATAGTAATTCAGATCTTGACCAGGCAATTACCAAATCCAACAGATCGATTTCGTACTATTCATGATGCTTGCTATGATGATGAAGTTCGACGTGTAGTTCCTGAGACTGAGCGACGTCAGGCCCACCTCCAGTTGATCCCAGACACTCATTCTCTGAAGCCACTTGCCCTCCAATGCCTGAAGAAGGAAATGCAACGTCCCTCAGCTCTCCAGCTCAGTGAGAGGCTGTCTGAGCTGAAACAAGCCCCTCAGTACACAGAGAGCATGCATCAGGCACAGAACAGCAGTGAAATCCAACAACTTGAGCAGCAACTTAGGGACCAGATGATCTTGACTGAGGTTAAGACAAGGGAAGCTAGTGAACACTACGTACATAGCACAGAGCTACAGAGGATGGTGGAGGCCAAGGATAGACAGCTTCAAGAATACCAGCGTATGATTGCAACTAACCAGCATGCCATAAAAAACAAGGAGAGACAGTTACAGCAGACACAACAGCAGCTCCGACACAGTCAGCAGTTAGTGGAACAGTTTCGGCAGAGCCTGCAGCACAAGGACAAGACCATCAGTGATCTTCAGCAGACCATATCACACCATGAGAGGGAGATTGAACAGTTAAAGCAGCAAGACATTCCCAGCAGTATCCAACCATAACAGCTGCCAGTCACAGCAGAAAAAACACAAACAGCTACAGCAGTATCAGTAGCTCAGAAAGATATCAGCAAGATGACATGGAGAGAGGGGAAGAAGGCACTAGAGAGAATGAGGAGAGGAGCAGCAGTAGTGCATGGGAACATAGCCTACTTCACACCAGGTGGCTCATCCAGGGTATACTCATACCAGAACATTCTAGGGAATGAACAGTGGTCTAGGCTACCAGATAATCCTAATGAGGCCTTCAGCCTAGCTGTCATTGATGGTCTCCTCACAAGTGTGGGTGGTAAGGACAGTAGAAATCGCACCAACACTCTCCTCAGTCTCACAGGAAAAGCTGAGAGGAAGCAATGGTCTGAGCTCTTCACTCCTATGGCCACACCACGCAGTCTTACAGCTTGTATCACTACTGAGAAGGCTCTAGTTGTAGCAGGAGGTTATGCAGGTGATGATCTGGCCACTGTGGAGGTGATGGAAATCAACACAAAACAGTGGACCACAGTCTGTCCTCTCCCACAAAAACTGTCGATATTATCAGGCACGGTCTGTGGGGACTCACTCTATCTAACAGAATGGTCAAAATCTGTTTTCACCTGCTCGCTTCCTGATCTCTGGCAACCTGAGACACTTGGATCAAAAATACGACAGACACTTACTAGGTCAAATGTATGGAAAGAAATCAGCTGTCTACCAGTAACAGGCTCTACTCTTGCCTCATTTGGTGGTCACCTGCTGGCTATTGGTGGGGATGACTCGGGCAACCCCACCACTGATGTCTATAGATATGATTCCCACACTGACACATGGCATGTCATTAGTCAGATGAAGAACGAACGATCACGGTGCTTGGCAGTCAATCTTCCTGAAGACCGACTTATCATAGTGGGAGGATGGAGAGATTCCACTAACATGACAGACAGTGTTGAGATTTTGGAGGACAAGTGACAATAGACGTACTCTCCATAACAACCTTAGGGGTCCGGGGTGGTGGAACAGGTCAGGCAGACCCAGCCGCTGCCAGACCAATAATCAGTAAGCTGAAGGACGTGTGCATGAGTGCACAGAAGTGTTTACCTGGCTCCACCCTCTTTGTAGAACCTACGTGCTACACGCTACGTTGCCTGACCAATCAAAATTTGCTTCTGCTGCCCCTAAACCTACACATTACATTTCTAAGCCATCGTATTGTATGTGTCTATGGTTGGTTAGTGCTCCTTTGTTTGGTCTACATCTTTTATTCCTGTGTTGTAGTTGACTAATTATTATTTATGCGTATCACAGACATACATTTGTTGAGAACCATACACGTAGGAGTATAAAAATTCCAGGCCCCCCAATTAATGTACTCTGACCTACCAATGATGATGAGTATCATAGAGAATATCTGAATGCCTGATCCAAGACAAGCAGTCAGTAGAGTGGGATGGAGAGGGGGTCGGAAGACATCTCCATGGACTAGATTCCAGCCTGTTATTTCTAGTGTGTCATCCTAGGGGGGGGGGGGGGGCGGAGGGAGGGAGGGGAGGGCAGGAGGGAGGAGAGGAAGGGAGAGAGGGAGGGAGGGAGGTATTATACAACCTCATAATAGGCTACAACGGTTATTGACTGCATATACAGTACTACATTTTCACTAAAATGTTGAAGGATTTAGGGATTGAAGTGGCAAAAGAACAAAGTCAAAGTGCATAGGAACAAAGTCAAAGTTCAGCATGCATGCAGACAAAGGCTGACTCATGGCATGTCATTAGTTAGATGAAGAACAAACGATCACAGTGCTTGGCAGTCACTCTTCCTGAAAACCAACTTATTGTAGTACTGGACATGAGGACTTCTGTAGGATATGGACACTTCCCTCCCTCCCCCCTCCCCTCCTTCACTCTCCCTTCCTCCTCTCCCTCTCTCCCTCTCCTTCCCTGCCCTACCCTCTCTTTCCTTCCTCCCCCCTACCTCCCTTCTCCTTCCCTCCCTCCTCCCTCCCTCCCTCCCCTCACCTAACAAAAACAAGACAATGGCCACAGAGTTACATATGGCAAACTAGTGGATCTGTACATCACTCATATGAAGGTATGTGTCCCAACGGGAGGCCCAGGCCAGGTCGCCATGTTCCTCCCACACCACAGATTAGGAGAAGGCTAGGTTTACCTTTAGCTTCTTCTTATCCTCTGTGGAGAGAACCATTACATCAGTCATGTAACAGGAAGAACAGCAGGAATACCTCTAATTAGGACTCCCTGAAATGAGAAAAACAGGACAGTAGGAACCCCTCTAATTAGACCACCCTTCATCCTGACTCACTTGTTGTCTTCAGTTCCATCACTTGGTTGTTGACTTTACAAACCGGGACAGAATATCCGGATATCCGGATATGATTAGAGGATTTATTAGCCTCAAAGAAAAAAACGGAAACGGCCTGGCTTAGATGGTTTATTATTAGTCACATTACACATGTAGAGTCCTCCCAGTCTCCCAGTCACAGTCAGGGTGTGGGTGTACTGTGAAGTAGTGCAATTATTTAACACAGTCTCAGTCCATTAGTGACAGTGATAGAGTCTCTGGTCCAAGTGACAGCGGTAGCAGGTCCACCAGTGGAGATACAGGTGAGAGTGAACTGAAGACTGACTCCATTGAGGTCAGAGTCCACAGTGAATGTCATTCCACCAGGTATTGTGATGTCTAAAACCACAACAATATTGTGCTAATTGATGTGTGTGGCTCCAGCCATGAGGTGTGGTCAATGGCAGTACTGCTATGGCAGCTAGAGTATTATGTAACATTTGATGTTAATATCTCAATACCTTTTCCCCTGGCATACAGTCCCACATAGACTGTCTCACCAACTGGATCACTATCATTATAGGTAGCATTAGTTGGAATGACACAGCGATATATACCAGATGATCCATTAGTATTGTTCCTACAGCGTATATCGACTACCTGATGTTGACGTTTCTCATAAATATCACCTGGTTCATCAAGGATATTTGGTCTGAGACTGGACCTCCACCAGAGACCAGAAGAGACACAGTACCACTGGAAGTATCCTCCTCATTGGAACTATACACCTACATTCAAAATTACTGAGTGATTCAGCTTAAAATAACTACTTTAATTACCAAACAGTTTCTCAAACAGTAGTCTTCATCAGTTTCATAGTGAAACAAAACCAAAAGCAGCAGTTTATAAAGTAGAGTCTCAGACTAAATGGTAGACAAGAGACAGAATGACAAACAAATATCCATAACCATACAAAAACACATGCAGACAGTTTATACAGCAACCATAAAATGCACAAATAATGAAACAATAACAAATACAATAACAAGTATTTATGGTTACTGTATACATTTTATGGTGTGTATATTTGCAGTAGTTTCTTGTATTGAATAGCATCTGCCTTTAAGTCTGAGTCTCTGCTTTTATATATTATAATCATTATGCCACTACTCTATGGTGGTTAAAACTCTTTGGCAATTAACAACAGATGTGTTCTGTATTGTGACTATCCATAAAGTGATACTTCAAGATGTACCTGACAGCAGGTATGGTAGTACAATGGCTATAGCTACAACATGCAATGTCCCAGTACAAATCTTAAGACTTAGATACCGGGCATGACTACATCACAGATCTACTACTAGTATTTTAGGTACTACTGAAACAAAAACACGTTGGCCTGTGCATGCGAGTTCAATTACTTCAGCAACTTATAGAATCCCATTGCACGTACACTGTACTAAAATGCTGTCACAGTGTAGAATAGGTACACTATGTAGCAATGATATATATTTGGTGATCTGCCGAAGTTTCTGCGCATGAGCATTCATCATCCCTTTTCTTAGCCACTATATAGCTAGTACAAAAACATGAATTAATACAAAATGGGTGAAGTGATGTAAAGCACAGTCTGTGGTTCAACCAATATTAGCCATGATAGCTGTCTTTCCAGAGACTGTGCTGTGACAGGCTCTGTCATAGTGTGGTCAGGAGAAGATAGTACAACTAGCTCCATATACCACACATTACTACATTATAACAGTTCTTAGTGACACTATACACCAAGTGTTAGTGTACACACACAATAATCTTGTCAGTGACCACACATCTAGCAAGCAAGCAAGTGGGTTAGTGGCTCTGTACACACTACACTGCAGTAATGGAAGCGCTATAGCTTTGACCGGAGCAGTACACATGCTTTTACTCCCTCATGCAGAAATTAACCTCTGGTGCTTTGCTATACATTGACCAGGAAAACGTGATCGCGGGTAAGCCAGAGTAGCAGAGATGCCAACCATTTGCAAAGGTAAAGAGTGAGATGCACATAGAAAATGAGTGAGATTGGGGCTATTAAGAGTGAGACATGCTACCAGCTCCAACAGTGTCATTATAACATGTTACAACACAACATTTCCACGAAACACTAGTTTTAATAGCTATACGGACCTATAATAACTAATGAAAAACATAACGAACTATGTCATTGCTTAAGTATGTGCCCTATTGTAGTTGATATTTGCTTTCCCGATCACTCTCTCAGTCTGAGTCGCCACCCGCGTCGCTTCTCGCATGTTCACGCAATACCGCGTACTGGCTGGCAATAGGCGCTTAGGCGCTTATAGATTAAATAAGGGGGCGCGCCCCTGCGCAGTCATTTGATGCATGCGTGAGATTTGAGCTCGTATGCGGAGAACAACGACGAATGCGTGAGTCTCACGCGCGCAATGCGTGATAGTTGGCATGACTGGAGTACAGTAGCTATATCTAATTAGCATATTGGCTCAGGACACCTTCATGGCTAATTTATGGTGTCCTGATTTCAGGGCTTGGAATATACACAAACATGGCATTAGGAGATCAAGGTCTCTAATAAACAGGACAGCAGGAGCCCCTCTAATTAGAGCACCCTTCATCCTGACTCACTTGTTGTCTTCAGTTCCATTACTTGGAATGTATCCTTGTTCACTTTACAACCATTCTTGCCTGTCTGCTGAAGGGAGTGGTAGTCAATACTCTGAGGCTCCACCTCAAAACCAGGAACCTGATAGGTTTCGGACGGTGAGAGTGTCAATATCGAGAGTGTGGCTGTCATGCGATAATTGGTCACTCCCAAATCAGGTCCCCCCCCGGGGTTTCCACGGCAGAAAACTCGGTCCCCCGGACCAACCCCGGTAGAAAATATGGTCCCTCAGGACCATGTATGGCGCGCCGCAGACGGTCCCCCCTTGCCGCTGACGGTCCCCCTCACTATCCTGGTCTTGCCTTAGCTGCGCCGGTATCAGTGAGTCTCGAACAAATTATACTGCTGCACTACACTCTTAGCCGCTATCTAGTGTAGCTGATATTCTGTAGTGTCGCTGATATATCCCCTACGGTTCAATGCGTTGGTACGGTGTCGGAGTGAATACTGTCCCCCCGTGAATAATGTCCCCCTCAGTGAATAATGCCCCCCATCGTAGAAAGCTCTGAATGCCTTCCAAGATATCAAACGTGGTGATTTTATGGTGTGGGGACAGTATTCACTAGCGAATACTGTCCCCTCAATATTGCGCCATGCACCACTCACACGATGTTGACAAGCGAATCGCAACAGCGCATTATTTTATCCTCTCTCGGTGTATATAACAACACAAAAACACGTATAACATCTATTGAAGGCAGCGCTAAGAAATCCAACTGCTACCTCGTACCCAGGCCGTGTGGGGGAGGAGACGAGGCCGCGTACGTAGCTGACCGAGGTATGTAAACCACTAACCACTGGCCCTAAAAAGCAGAGCTATGATCAGTTTAGGGCTAGTGGTTAGAGTTTACATCATACCTCTGTGAGCTATAGCCACGTCCCCTCCCCCCACGCGGCCTGAGTACGAGGCTATCGGTCAGCCAGCTGCATTTTAGGGGGGACATTATTCACCAGGGGGGACAATATTCACTAGTGAATATTGTCCTAGGGGGACATCATTCACTAGTGAATAATGTCCGAGGGGACAGTATTCACTAGTGAATGATGTCCGGGGGGACAACTTTTGGGGGGGACAATATTCACTACAGTGGAACCTCCCATAACGGACCCTCCGAGAAGCGGACACCCACGCTACAACGGACACTTGCCGTGTTACGGATTGAAACTACCATAGCTGTAATACATTAGCAACCTCCGAGAAGCGGACGCTTCCCAATTCCGGACAGCGGACAAAATCTTTGCGCCGAACGGCGCTCCACCATGCATTTTTGCCTCTAAATAGCGGACACCCGGAAGCCACTCCCCTAAAATTGCAAAGTTGCGCTTGCGCAGTACGGCGCTATGTACGAGCGCAACGTCAGTAAATTCTTGTGTATACAGCGAAACCTTACACGCGTTACAAGGAAGCAGTACTTGCTTTAGAAAATGTACGTGTACAAGTTTCTTGCATTCAAAGGACATGGAAGAAGTATGTATTGGTTAGACATTGCCAATATTACACATCAATTAGCAAGACAGACAACTTTACTTGACTATTTTACACAATAGCTCATGTACAAACTTCACTACATTACTTATATTCCACCCCAAGTTATAAAATCAAAATATTTCATGAACCTCCGAGATAGGGACAACCTCCGAAGAAAGGACAAAAGTGCCGTTCCCAAAGTGTCCTTTCTTCGGAGGTTCCACTGTATTACAACGGTATCGCTACTGTAGCGCACAATGCGCGGAACGCACAGTTGGCCTATACACCATTGATCGGGCACACAAGTTACAATGAATATAATTACTAAGATCCAGTTTATAATTATATGCCATCTACCCAAGTTACCGCCTGCCGTAGAAAACACACTACATGTAATGAACTGCTCGGAGACCATATCCCGTCGGAAATAGTAATGTTCAGGGGACCACGCGCGGCAGGGGGGGACCAATCACGGCGGCCGTAGATGTTCCGGGGGGAACCAATTTTGGCGGGGGACCATCAACGGCGTGACATTGCTACGTGAAAGAACACGACGTTGACTCATTCAACGGGGCGCGCGCGCGTTTGATATCCGGATATGATTAGGATGTATTAGCCTCGTTCCCAAAAAAACAATCCTGGGAACGAGGCTAAGGATGTATGCACTTATTAATGATAATGGCTAGTTTCCTCTCGGTATGATCATGAGGCTAGCGCAGTGTTCAGTCCTGCAACAGAAACACTGCTGTCCTCTGCTGTCTCATAGCTCTGTCATAATGTAGAGGAGGGACAGTACAACTATATTCTACCACACACATTACTACAATATAGTATCAAGTGAGGGAAGTGGGTCCTAAGACCTACAGTCACTACATCACACCAGTCCTATGGTGTGCAATTCTAGATTCCTATTTCAATTCTCATACACATCCTCCTCTCCTGCTCCACCTACATTCTCTGGAGTGGGTGTGGCCACAGGTGGGGGTGGGAGAGGTCGATGGGAGGAGAGGGAAGGTGGTGAGGGAACCAAATATCCTCCTGGGGGGCTCCCAAGAGGGCTGGTGACTGGTCCAAACTCATCATCTGGCCTCTCTCCATGTTTTGCTCCTGTGTTAGTAGCAGTGGTTGCAAAGGTCACACTCTTTCCATCTGGTGAGCCTGGCACTGTGGTCATCTCATGTCTGTCAGGGAAAATGGTATATCAAGAGACATGTGTGAGTGTAAGTGTATGTAAGAGAAACAACTTCTAGCTAGATAGCAGGGCTCTGAACAAAACTCACCCATATCTCTTGATGGACTGATCTCTATGACGATATTTCAAAACAACAGCCACTATTGTGACAACTGTGACAGAAATAGCCACAATGAGGACTATGATGACAGCTACTGCTCCTCCACTGATGGTGGTGGATGGAGTGGGGACTGGGACTGATGAAGAGATGTGTTCAACATGATAAGGTGACAACTGTGAATAGCTTACTCTGCACAGTAACAGTAGTGGCAATGGTATAGAGGATCCATTGAGAGTGGCAGTACAGATGTACTGTCCAGCCTGAGATGTTGATATAGTACTGAGTGTGAGGACACTGGACACCTCCTGTCCATTTGTAGTGGGAGGAGCTGGGTTTACTTCACCAGGCCCCTCCCAGTGGAAGTCTGTTACTCCAATAGGCAAAGTAACAGAGCAGTTGAGAGTGACAGTGTCTCCAGCCATGACAGAGGAGGAGGGAGAGGAGGTGAGGGAGATGATGACTGGCTCTGGGGAAGTTGAACTGATTTAAATCCATGCATTTATCTCCCATACAATTACCTATAATGATAATTTCTGCAAAAGTCACAGTACTGGGTAGTGTACTGGATGTGGCCATTATAGTAATGGAGTAGGTAGCCCCTGCAATTAGTCCAGTGATGGTGGCAATAGTGGCAGTAGCTCCAGCCATCTCTGAGCCAGTGTGTCCTCCATCTTGTTGCTGGTAATAGATGATGTAACCAGTCACAACAGGTTCTCCTGATGGAGGTGTCCAGGAGACTTGTACACTGCCCACTCCATTCTGAGACACAGTCACACCATAGGGAGGGGAGGGAGCTGGAGGGAGATGTCATACAAAAATTACACAAGATATGTCACTAGATAAACAGACCTTCAATATTGAAGGTTGCCTTAGACTTAGATGGTTTATTGTTAGCCACAGTACATGTGTAGAGTCCTTCCAGCCTCCCAGTAACAGTCAGGGTGTGGATGTACTCTGAAGTAGTGCGATTATCTAACAGTCTCATTTCCTTCAGTGACTGTGACAGAGTCTCTGGTCCAAGTGACAGTGGTAGCAGGTCCACCAGTGGATATACAGGTGAGGGTGAACTGAAGACTGGCTCCATTGAGATCAGAGTCCACAGTGAATATCTTACCACATATCACAACATCTCCTGAAATTGAGAGTTGAGTGGTGATAGTAAAGTATCACATATAAAATATATACATGTACATATACCTCCTCCTCCACTGTTGTACAGTCCCACATAGACTGTCTGATTTATGAATGTATCATCCTCTACCACACAGTAATATATCCCCTCAGATGGAGGATCACTAGCAGTCCTCCTCAGCAGTATTACCTTCATAGGACGTCTATTTCTCTCAAATCCTGGAACATCATCGGTACCTATATTACCAACTGTAGTCCCATCTGGTGCAAACCAGTCTCCTCCAGAATGGAAGTAAGTGCTACCTGGGTAAGTAGTGCGATTACCAAAACGGTTAGTATTACAGATGAAAGCAGTGTCATCAGTGGAGCCAATATCACTGATCACCACATAGCCATGGTTAGGGATGAAGTCTCCATTCAGACTGAGAGAAACACGAAATAAAATGTAGGGAGGGGTTACGCATGTTGTTATTGTTGCATGCAATTATCCCTTATCTGCATACGTGCATGAATTGTAATTCATCTTTGTGGTAGCGTGAACTCTGAACTCCAAACTATGTTACTTTGTTAGTCTGTTATTGTTGTGCATGCATAATTTCCACGCGGTTTTAAATCATTTCCCCCCATACATAAGTTGTGTACATGGTCACATCATAATCAGTTGTTCACTGTGCACCACTCAGGTCATTACAATCTTGTTTCTTTAATTTTTGGCGCTACCATCCCTACATCCTTAAGCATTTTAATGAAATGTTTTTTACACTTGTTTCACTAATTTTTGTTGGGTATATACCCAGCAGTGTCCACTTCAAATTCTACTTCTTCGTGGATTGCTTCTACCATCCCTACTTGCTTATTTTACATTCTACTTGTTACTGTAATGTTGCAACAAGAATATTTTGAAGTCATACTCAGAGAATTGAGAACAAGATACAACATACTGCTATTGATTGTGAGGAATATTATTGTATATGAGAAAATATTGATGCAATCAGTAGTAGGACTTGACAAAGGAAGTGTGGAAAGTATGAAGGCCATAATATAATAAAGATCCGAGATAAAATCCATAAATGAAACAAAACACATTCTGGAAGTGGTGTTGAGGGTTTCAGTTGGTTATATAGGTTCAAACAGAGGAAGATCTGTATGGCAGAGTGAGGAATATTAGAGGAAGGTGCACACAAACAGAAGTACTGTATATACACACATACATGCCCATAAGTGACTCAGCACTGCTTACATATAACTAGACGAATGCTTATAACATTGTGGGTGAACTCACTTAGCCATAAGTTGAATATTGTGTGCACGTGCATGACAATGATATTTGGTATTTGGTGATAATGCAGAAATGTTTCCAGTGCTACAACTAGGTGTACCTGCTCCATTCACCCTATGACTCTATTATCTCACCTGATATGTTGTCAGATTTATGACTCAGACTACTGAGCACAGGTAAGAAAAAGACAAAATGCGTGGCTTTGTTTGGTAGAATGCAAGATCTGGGAAGGTTGAAGATGAAGGAAGTTTAGGGGACAGAAGGGAAGGAGATCAGTCAGAATACACATTTTGTAATGGAGAGTTGTCACAGCTACACACAGTCTTATTGACTTAGCAAGGTACACCACAACTATTTCATTAAGTACAATCTAACAACACTTGTATTGCAGCCAGATGTACCATGTAGAGGGTGGATAGGCGTGATTGTTTTTTGACCTGCAGCTGCATCATCCCTTAGTGGATGTGATAGCACCTGCACATTGTAGTACAAAGTGATGTGCACTCTTGTTAACTGCATGATATGAGTATGCAGTCTGTCAGTGAGTGACTCATCCAACCCCAAGTGTGCAACAGTGGCATATCTCTAGCTGCACTATTCAGGGGGACATGCTATACCTACTTCACATCTGCACATTCTGTATCTGTGCTTTGCTCATAGCTTGAGTTTACATCATTGCTCAGCAAGGCATCCACCTTGTCAACATAGTGATTTTCTGGTAGTTGCCAGAACACACTGTGTACATCACGCAGGGACTACAGGAAATACTCAGTTGACTTTGGCAACCACCACTACTAATTGGAACAAAGACCCCCAGAGGAAAATTCGATTACTTCACAATAGTGGACACTATCACATTGTCTAAGGCGTGCCTGTCTTCTTGTATTGGCTTATCAAAGGCTGCCTTCAGGTTAGAATGGCATCAACTGACTAGAGCACTCCCATTTCTTTCTCTGTACATGTGCACATGCAACATTTGTTATCAGTGTGGGAGTTCTTCAGCTACAACACACTGCATGGTCATCCTCAATAGGTATGGAAATGTCACATGCTGGACAGGTAAGCCATGTCAACATAACTTAGTGATTTTCTGGTAGTTGCCAGAACACACTGTGTACATCACGCAGGGACTGCAGGGACTGCAGGGACTACAGGAAATACTCCGTTGACTTTGGCAACCACCACTACTAATTGGAAGAAGCTGCCTTTAAGACCCTCAGAGGAAAATTCATTACAAAAAATTACAATAGTGGGACACTATCACATTGTGTAAGGCGTGCCTGTCTTCTTGTATTGGCTTATCAAAGGCTGCCTTCTAGGTCAGAATGGCATCAACAGTAATGGGTTCACACTGACTAGAGCACTCCCATTCTTTCTCTGTACATGTGCACATGCAACATTTGTCATCAGTGTGGGAGTTCTTCAGCTACAACGCACTGGTCATCCTCATTAATAGGTATGGAAATGTCTCTATTTACAAGCCAGAGTCATAGAAAAATGGCTCTGAGGCCATAGTGTGACACCCTTGACCGAAGTCCTACCTTTGAGTTCTGTGGATCTGCTCTTGAGCAAAAATCCAGCAGGCTCTTTATGAACTTACACAGCTTTGTTTAGCAGTCTCCTAGCTGTTATCTACACGTGGTCCTCCCCAACACCCTGGGCATTTGCTTGGCTACCTTCGTGAAAAGGACATTAGTAGCTACATGGCCGATGTATATTACCTGAAAGTTATTGCAATTGTGAATCGGAGCAGTAGCGAAGGGCCTTCAGACACACAAACTGACGGGACTCTGTATTTTAATATGAGAAAAGATAAAAGTGGATACCAAACTACAGTAAAACTGACGTACCTGAGAGTGATCGTACTGCCTTGGGTGAAATAGTCGGACGAATGAAAAAGCGCAGCTAACTTGAGCGCAGAGAAGTGTCAAAATGGCAAGAAGACGAACAGCGCGGCGAAAAGCAGCACATAGACTAGCAGCCCGCTTCACGTGTGTAACCTATGCACGTGAATATTATGTTGACGCAGGCGCGATCGGCTAATAGCGCATGAGTGATCACATCACAAATATGAGGAAATGGCGTCCGACTATACGGAAGTGCTCGTATATCCTTGTCGTTCTCATGCGAGAGGGATCCTACGACGATTCTGTTGGCCTAGGATCATGCACCGGAGAGAAAGGAATCGTTTTATGCTAAAATAAAGGTGAGCGCGTTTGTCAATTTTGAGGTAGACCGTTTGAAGAAGAAGAAGAAGAAGAAGAAGAAGAAGAAGATGATGAAAAAAAATTCAAAAACGGAGGTGTGGCAGTTTCCGTATGTCATTGTATACGTGTATTTTACATACTTTGAGGGTCTTATATGATAGAGAAACACTTGTAGAGCCTTGTTATATGTCTGAAAAGGCTTATAACTATAGCGTTCAGGAGCTATGAGCCGTTTCATCTGGTAAATGGGCGTGTCCGTGTCGGCGCCATCCCTACATAGAGAGTCTACCGACTCTCTGATATACATAGGTACACTATACTAGTGCATCTTTGACAAGTGCCTGAAAGTCAAAGTCAACACAGACAAGAGATGTTGCTCTATCTGATCACTCACCATGTTGTCTAGTGTCTCTAGTCACAGATTTAATGGAGTTATTACCAGCTGAATTATAAGCAGTGACAATGATAGTGTAAGTAGTGTCCCCTCGCAGGCCAGTTATGGTGTGGCTCACAGAGCTGCCACTAATGGTAGTACTGTCGTTTAAAACCCCACCAGGACACTCTCCTGATGTCCACATCACCTCATAGCTGGTCACCACTGAGCCACTGGGAACACTCCAGGAGAGGGAGATGGAGGTGGATGACAGATTGATTGTATTGATACTAGGCTGGCCTGGAACTGGAATTATAGACACAGAAATGTACTATGGAACATGCAGTATCTACATATTTCAAAATTATCAACACATGCTATACATGTAGAGTAGAAGGGAGATAAGGCTAGTACACCAAAACAATTTCCTGGTCAAATTAAGTGCGCAAGGGCCTGTAAATAATTGTACATGTATAATGAGTAATGGACTATAGTGTTATAGAGTTGCAGCTCTTATGTACATGTACCTAGACCAATGGTTACTGTCATAGTGTCACTATGGAAGTGTTGTGATGTGGCTGCAATGGATATGGTGTAGATGTATCCATTCTGAAGACCAATCAGTAGGTAGTTGTCTGTGGAGCCATCACTAACATCCTCACTGCCACTGCTGCCACCACTATAGTATATCCTGTACCCAGTTGTATCCCCCAGTGGAGTGGGTGGGCTCCAAGACACTCGGATATTAGTTGGACCTTCCTGGACTGCCGTCAGGTTAGTGGGAGCTGAGGCAACTGGAGGAAGGATAATGACCAACAACATGTCTATAGCTACTATCTGAAATGGTAGTGCTACACATCACGTACATACAAGTAAAATATACATGCAGTTATTATAGGTACATGGAAAGGCAGTGGTTGACACACATGTAGTACTGCATCCTTCCATTACCATGAACAGTGTAACTAGTTGAATCCTCAGATGGTTTATTGTTAGTCACATTACATGTGTAGAGTCCTCCCAGTCTCCCAGTCACAGTCAGGGTGTGGGTGTACTGTGAAGTAGTGCGATTATCTAACACAGTCTCAGTTCCTTCAGTGACAGTGACAGAGTCTCTGGTCCAAGTAACAGTGGTAGCAGGTCCTCCAGTGGAGATACAGGTGAGGGTGAACTGAGGACTGGCTCCATTGAGGTCGGAGCCCACAGTGAATTTCATATTACCAGGTATTGTGATGTGTCCTGGAAGTGAAATGAAAACATGACAATATCAATTGGACAGACGTGAGGGATGCATGTAAGAGTGGGGGAGGGAGGGAATGTATGTGTGGATAGTGTAAAGGATTGGGGGAGGGAATGAGGGTATAGGATTGTATGGGTAAGGTGTCTGGCGGAGGAGGAAGAAGTGGAGCATGAGCCAGCTGTGTTGTCAGGAGGACATTAGCTACTACTCTATGTGATATTTTACCAAGAAGAAGTCTCAGATATCCCAATGTGTACGTGTGGCTCCAGCCATGAGGTGTGGTCTATGGCAGTACTGCTATGGCAGCTAGAGTATTATGTAACATTTGATGTTAATATCTCAATACCTTTTCCCCTGGCATACAGTCCCACATAGACTGTCTCACCAACTGATGGGTCACTATCATTATGGACAGCATTAGTTGGAATAACACAGCGATATATACCAGATGGCCCATTAGCATTGTTCCTATGTAGCAGGTGAACTACTTGAAGTTGACGATCTTCAATAATATCACCTCCTCCACTAAAAAATGGAAGTCTCGTTTCGTTACCAGGAGCAAACCAGTCTCCACGTCCAGGGATACCATTAGGCTGTCTACGACAACATGCCACCAGGTCAGTATGACACTGTACAGTATTATTATTACTGTCAGTCAGATTTTGAACATCCCCCACTTGACTGAGGTCCACATAGGAATGGTTGGGTAGAGTGGTTCCCCTGAAGGAGATGTAAGGATATTCAGTCTGAGACTGGACCTCCACCAGAGACCAGAGGAGACACAGCACCACTGGAAGTATCCTCCTCTTTGGAACTATATACCTACATTAAAATTCCTGACTGACTAGGTACTGACATAATTCAGCTTAAACACTAGTCAACTAACTACTTTAATTACCAAACCGTTTCTCAAACAGTAGTCTTCATCAGTGTCATAGTGATACAAAACCAAAAGCAGCAGTTTATAAAGTAGAGAGTGACTCAGACTAAATGGCAGATACAATACAAGAGACAGAATGACAAACGAATATCCATAACCATACAAAAAACACATGCAGATGTTCAGCAACCATAAAATGCACAAATAATGAAACAATAACAAATAATTGCAAACAATAACAAGTATTTATGGTTACTGTATACATTTTATGGTGTGTATATTTTCAATAGTTTCTTGTATTGAAGAGCATCTGTCTTCAAGTCTGAGTCTCTACTTTTATATATTACAAGTAAATACTGAAGGCATCTGGTACTGTTTATTAACTCTACATTTTGGCCAACCATTTCTATATGCACAGAACCCCTTATTGATTCCTTTAAAATGAGAGAAAGATATGACCAACAGCACAACAAGTACCACAATTCCTACAATTCCTGTAGCAGTACCTACTACTGCAGCTATGAGACTGGTAGGGCTAGAAGTGGGCTCACCAGTTGGAGCTACAGATGGTGTGGGTATGGCAATGGAGGTAACAATTGGAGAGTCTGGAGTGGACACACAAAACAGATCAACCCACAAACATATAGTACTACTATCTAATCTGGACCCCTGAAAAAATGACCCTTCAATATACAAGACACCTTTGCTATATATCGTAATAGTTAATGCTATATCTGTGAAATCAGGACATCCGCTAATTAGTCCGAGACTCCCATACACCACATTGAAGGTACACATCTTCCATCGAGGAGTCTCTCTTCAAAGAATAAAGGTATAATAAGCAGTGAAGTAATATATATCACAACTGGTTGTATCATATATTATAGGAGTTGGGATGACACTGGATTAATAGGACAGTGATTACAGACTCCGCAAGATATGGAAACATTCTCCAACTTAGGTATGTACTAGGCCTTTCCAGATTATGCCAGCATAATTTTGAGCATAATAGGTTATGTTCTACTAATAGAGCATAATAGGCTACGAAGTAACTCCTGACAGCTACACCCACAGAAAATTACAAATTACGTAATTGGTTGACAGCTTGTAGGTCAATTCTTACCATACAACCATCATCAGCATCAGCCGATCGTGAATTTTCAATCTTGCAAACATCATTTTCACTTAACGATCATCTCCTGAAGATTATATATTGTTCCCTTATGTTACAGTAATCATCGTAAATAATTGTTGTAAGTCAAATTAATGTATATATTGTAAGGAATAATGGGTCAGTTATGGACTAATGGGTAAATAATTTGAGCATAATCCGGAAAGACCTAGTATGTACACAGCAGAAGGGTATTACCCAGGTAACCTCAAAACATAGGCTACATAGTACAGTGACTAGATATGAAATAAGGTACTTTGCAAATACACATGCTATTATCCTGAAGTGTTGATTGTTTAGATTAAGGAAGGTTCCACTGCATGCATGCATACATTTACATGTAGCCAAAAAACTTACATCTTAGTTTAACTACTGTTAGTAATGCACTTCTCGTTATACTGCTGAAGTTTTCTTGGAAGGAAGGGTCGTTCTTAAAGTCCTCAGGAATATTTTGCTCCAAGATACACTGTACTGGATGACTTCCTGACCCAGTATTACTTAGTTCCAACACACTATGAGTGTCATTGGTATAACATCCATTTCCATCAGGTGCTATATCATCCACTGTAGAGCCTAGCCTAGCCTTGTACCCAGGCCACACTCATCGAATAAATCACCATCAACAGTCCAGTCAATGTCAATATCTGATGTATTTCCTTTGAATTCACATGTAAATGTTGCCCTCTCTCCTTCCAGTACAGACACACTCTGGATATCATTCTCTACAGAGGCCAGTACTGCAATGAGAAATACATGTAACTATATAATATGCAATACCTTCTGATGAACTACATGGGTACAATCTTACCTAGTTTATTTAAAACAATCATTGGACCATTATAGGTTTCTGTCCCACTCTGATCACTTCTGTGTTGTATAGTAACTTTACACTGATACTGATCATGAGATATTGGATGAATATATGCAATCCCTATATTTCCTTTCAAATTTCCTAAATTTGTTTATTTTATAGTACATTTATGGAGAGTTTGCAACCCTGCTCTCATACATTTATGGGGAGTTTGGACCCCCCCCCCCCATATATTCAAGGAGATTTTGGAACCCTAATCCCATACAGTTATGGAGATTTTGGAACCCTGTTTTTACACAGATACAGAGTTGCGTGCATATTGTCATGGCAAGAATAATTTAAAGCAGGTAGGACAATAAAAAAACAGCAGGACCACACTCTTGGTATCATAACTCGGCAGAATTCTGGAGGCAAATTACAGATACCTGGCCAGAAGGCATGGCACTACATTCGGTAGCTTATGATTGAAAGCGACTGTGTAGTTCCTCCCACCCTCTAACGTTAGCTTTACTCTTCAATTGATGGAGAGTGGGTTCATCATCTAGGAGAAACAGCACGATCTGGTTCAAACCGTTCAAATGTTGGGCTTTCACAAGTTTTCTCGCTAGGTTGTCGAGATTCATTGCTACTCTCTATACTATCCACACTATCTACTCTGAGTACTGAGTGGACACCTTTGAAGCAATAATTATACAAGATAGATTTCACTGACAATGATGCACATGCCAATGATTTTAATATATATTTCAGGTCAATATCTGATATATTTCCTTTGAATTCACATGTAAATGTTGCCCTCTCTCCTTCCAGTACAGACACACTCTAGCCTGGATGGGGCTAGTGCAGTGTTCAGTCCTACAGCAGAAACACTGCTGTCCTCTGTTGCTGATGGCTCTGTCATAATGTAGAGGGGGGACAGCACAACTAACTCTATAATATTATACTGCACACATTACTACAATATATAATGTACTTGTATCAAGTGAGGGAAGTGGGTCCCTAAAACCTACAGTCACTACATCACACCAGTCCTATGGTATGCAATTCTAGATTTCTATTTCAATTCTCAATGGACTCATACACATCCTCTTCTCCTTGAGTGGGTGTGGCCACAGGTGGGGGTGAGAGAGGTGGATGGGAGGGGGGAGGAGGTGAGGGAACCACATATCCCCCAGGGGGGCTCCCAAGGGGGCTGCAGCTGGTGACTGGTTCATAGTCGTCATCTGGTCTCTCTCTATGTTTTGTTGCTGTGTTAGCAGCAGTGGTGGTAATGGCCACAGCCCTTCCAACTGGTGAGCCTGGCAGTGTGGTCACCTCATGTCTGTCAGGGAAAATGGCGTATCAAGAGACATGACATATATGATAGTATGAGTGTAAGTGTATGTAAGAGAAACAACTTCTAGATAGACAGCAGGGCTCTGAACAAAACTCACCCATCTTTCTTGATGGACTGATCTCTATGACGATACTTCAAAACAAGAGCCACTGTTGTGATAACTGAGACAGAAATAGCTACAATGAGGACTATGATGACAGCTACTGCTCCTCCACTGATGGTGATGGATGGAGTGGGGACTGGGACTGAGGAAGAGATGTGTCCAACATGATAGGGTGAAAACATGTGAAGTGACACAAGAGCTTACTCTGCACAGTAACAGCTGTGGCAATGGTAATAGAGGATCCATTGAGAGTGGCAGTACAGATGTACTGTCCAGCCTGAGATGTTGATATAGTACTGAGTGTGAGGACACTGGACACCTCCTGTCCATTCGTAGTGGGGGGAGCTGGGGTTACTTCACCAGGCCCCTCCCAGTGGAAGTCTGTTACTCCAATAGGCAAAGTAACAGAGCAGGTGAGAGTGACAGTGTCTCCAGCCATGACAGAGGAGGAGGGAGAGGAGGTAAGGGAGATGATGACTGGCTCTGGGGAAGTTGAACTGATTTAAATCCATGCATTTATCTCCCATACAATTACCTATAATGATAATTTCGGTAGCAGTCACAGTACTGGGTAGTGTACTGGAGGTGGCCATCATAGTAATGGAGTAGTTAGCCACTGGAATTAGTCCAGTAATGGTGGCAGTAGTGGCATTAGCTCCAGCCATCTCTGAGCCAGTGTGTCTTCCATCTTGCTGCTGGTAGTAGATGATGTAACCAGTCACAACAGGTTCTCCTGATGGAGGTGTCCAGGAGACTTGTACACTGCCCACTCCATTCTGAGACACAGTCACACCAGAGGGAGGGGAGGGAGCTGGAGGGAGATATCATACAAAAATTATACAAGATCTGTCACTAGATAAGCACACCTTCAACATTGAAGGTTGCCTTAGCCTCAGATGGTTTATTGTTAGCCACAGTACATGTGTAGAGTCCTCCCAGTCTCCCAGTCACAGTCAGGGTGTGGGTGTACTGTGAAGTAATGCGATTATCTAACACAGTCTCAGTTCCTTCAGTGACAGTGACAGAGTCTCTGGTCCAAGTGACAGTGGTAGCAGGTCCACCAGTGGAGATACAGGTGAGGGTGAACTGAGGACTTGCTCCATTGAGATCAGAGTCCACAGTGAATGTCTCACCATGTATCACAACATCTCCTGAAATTGAGGGTTGAGTGGTGGTAGTAAAGTATCACATATATACATGTACACATACCTCCTCTTCCACTGTTGTACAGTCCCACATAGACTGTCTGATATGTGAATGTATCATCCTCTACCACACAGTAATATATCCCCTCAGACGGAGGATCACTAGCAGTCCTCCTCAGCAGTATTACCTTCATAGGACGTCTATTTCTCACAAATCCTGGAACATAATAAGTGCCTCGATTACCAACTGTAGTCCCACATGGCGCAAACCAGTCTCCTCCAGAATGGAAGTAATTGCTACCTGGGGTAGTAGTGCGATTACCAAAACGGTTAGTATTACAGACGAGAGCAGTGCCATCAGTGGAACCAATATCACTGATCACCACATAGCCATGTTTAGGGATGAAGTCTCCATTCAGACTGAGAGAAACACCTACATGCACAGTAGATGGATGTGTATATAACAAACAACAATAACAACAAGTGTAAAAAATTGGGTTGGTGTAAAACCTGGACCATGGACTATGGACTGCACCATGGACTGGACCATGGACTGAACTATGCTAATGTGTTCTAGATTGACAAGTTAGCTATGTAGCTTTGGAGGCCTGGATAAGACTGAAGACCTGCTACCTACTGCTTAGCTTTATATACACGCACATAAATCACAAGACGAGAACAAACTCATGAGGCAGCACCAGCCACAGCTACAATGGATTGTCTGAGGGTGCCCAAGAAAACAAGTGCTGGAATTCGAAATGCCAGTGGAAAATATTTATAATGAGGTAGATGAGCAGTGTAATCAACACTAGAGCCAGATAGCTGTGAGGTGGTGAAGAGGATGGCCTTTAATTAATGGGCGTGGGAGCTACTTGCATCTGCCAGTGATAAAATGAAGAATAGCTACTGTACACACACTGCAGTGTATGGCCCCTAAAACAAACCACATATTGGACTAGCTGGACCACATTTATTTCAGGGATGGCGGAAGCAAATTTCGATTGGTCAGGCAAAACAGCGCGTAAGTTCTAGCGCATGCGCGCGCGTCCTTCAACTGCTAATTATTGGCCAGGCAACTGCCGGGTCTGCCGGATCTGTTCCGCCGCCCCTGCATTTGCTGCATGGGCATAAACATCACTAGGCTTTTCAATACATGCACTTAAAAATAGAGTGGCAGAAGGGTGCACCCTAGCTGAGTGTGCGCAGGAAGCAGGTACATTAACATGTACATCAACTTCAAGAAGCGGCTACTACTACTACCTCACGAGTTTGTTGTCGTCTGTGAATATTAGTGCATAGCGTACATAACTTCCTGTGCAAGCTAAACAGTAGGTATCAGGTCTTTGGTCTTATCCCTGTACCCTAAGTGTGTAAGTGTTTAGTCTGTAAGAGTTTCTGTACCCTATGATACCCTCAAAGCTATACATGAGAAGCAGTTAATTTTCTGTGAGCTGTGTTGTCTTTCTATTGTGCAAGTTGTACATTAACACCTCACATAAAAATATTTACTTACTTTGAGGAGTTTCTACAGTGATAGGATCACTGTATACTCCAGTGTCAGCACTGTTCACTGCTGCCACTTCAACTGTATACACAGTAGCTGCAGATAGTCCAGAGATGGTGTACATTCCTCCACTGGAGTCTCCAGAAGCCATCTTAACAGTTCTGTCTCCCTCAGCAGTCCCCTGTACCCCATACCGCACTGAGTAGCCTGTTATGTCTCCATTGTGGTGGATGCAGTCCAGTTCTCCCCACCCGACAGTGATGTCAGAGGAGGTCACTGTAGATACTCTCACAGAAGTAGGAGCAGCAGATGGAGCTGAAAATTCAATATGCTTAGTGACAGTTACTTCATATTATTGTACACAGAGGTACACTATACCAGCCCATCTTTGACAAATGTCTGAAAGTCAAAGTCAATACAGACAAGAGATATTGCTCTATCTGATCACTCACCATGTTCTCTAGTGTCTCTAGTCACAGATTTAATGGAGTTATTACCAGCTGAATTATAAGCAGTGGCAATGATAGTGTAAGTAGTGTCCCCTCGCAGGCCAGTTATGGTGTGGTTCACAGAGCTGCCACTAATGGTAGTACTGCCACTTAAAACCCCACCAGGACAATCTCCTGATGTCCACATCACCTCATAGCTGGCCACCACTGAGCCACTGCGAACACTCCATGAGAGGGAGATAGAGGTGGTTGACAGATTGATTGTATTGATACTAGGCTGGCCTGGAACTGAAATTATATATAGACACAGAAATATTTACACACAAATGTACTGTGGAACATGCAGTATCTACATATTCCAAATTACCAACACATGCTATGTAAAGTATAGAAGGAGATAAGGCCCAAATTAAGTGTGTAAGGGTCTGTAAATAATTGTACATGTATAATGAGTAATGGACTATAGTGTTATAGAGTTGCAGCTCTTATGTACATGTACCTAGACCAATGTTCACTGTCATAGTGTCACTATGGAAGTGTTGTGATGTGGCTACAATGGATATGGTGTAGATGTATCCATTCTGAAGACCAATCACTAGGTAGTTGTCTGTGGAGCCATCACTAACATCCTCACTGCCACTGCTGCCACCTCTATAGTAGATCCTGTACCCAGTTGTATCCCCCAGTGGAGTGGGTGGGCTCCAAGACACTCGTATACTAATGGGACCTTCCTGGACTGCCGTAAGGTTAGTGGGAGCTGAGGCAACTGGAGGGAGGATAATGACCAACATTTATATTAGTACCATCTGAAATGATAGTGCTACGCATCATGTACATATATATATATAATAATTATATATATACAAGTTAAAATATACTGCAGTTATTCTAGGTACATGGAAAGGCAGTGGTTGACACACATGACGTAGTATATACTGCATCCTTCCATCACCTTGAACAGTGTAACTAGTTGAATCCTCAGATGGTTTATTGTTAGCCACAGTACATGTGTAGAGTCCTCCCAGTCTCCCCGTCATAGTCAGGGTGTGGGTGTACTGTGAAGTAGTGCGATTATCTAACACAGTCTCATTTCCATCAGTGACAGTGACAGAGTCTCTGGTCCAAGTGACAGTGGTAGCAGGTCCTCCAGTGGAGATACAGGTGAGGGTGAACTGAGGACTGACTCCATTGAGGTCGGAGCCCACAGTGAATTTCATATTACCAGGTATTGTGATGTGTCCTGGAAGTGAAATGAAAACATGACAATATCAATTGGACAAATGTGAGGTATGCATGTAAGAGTGGGGGAGGGAGGGAATGTATGTGTGGACAGTGTAAAGGATTGGGGGAGGGAAGGAGGGTATAGGATTTTATGGGTAAGGTGTCTGACTGAGGAGGAAGAAGTGGAGCATGAGCCAGCTATGTTGTCAGGAGGACATTAGCTACTACTCTATGTGATATTTTAAGTTGGATTCTCATGTATTAGAGGTACCGAGAAGAAGTCTCAGATATCCCAATGTGTACATGTGGCTCCACCCATGAGGTGTGGTCTATGGCAGTACTGCTATGGCAGCTACAGTATTATGCAACATTTAATGTTAATATCTCAATACCTTTTCCCCTTGCATACAGTCCCACATAGACTGTCTCTCCAACTGATGGATCACTATCATTATGGGTAGTATTAGTTGGAATAACACAGCGATATACACCAGATGGTCCATTAGCATTGTTCCTACGACGTATGTGGACTACCTGAGATTGACGATCCTCGTGAATATCAGGTTGACCATTTTCATTACGGAATGGAAGTCTTGTATTGTTACCAGGAGCAAACCAGTCTCCACGGTGTATTCCCACACTACCACGACAACATGTGGCCAGGTCAGTGTGACACTGTACTGTATTATTATTACTGTCAGTCAGATTTCGAACATCCCCCACTTGACTGAGGTCCACATAGGAATGGTTGGGTAGAGTGGTTCCCCTGAAGGAGATGTAAGGATATTCAGTCTGAGACTGGACCTCCACCAGAGACCAGAAGAGACACAGCACCACTGGAAGTATCCTCCTCATTGGAAATATATACCTATATACATTGTGCCTATACATTAAAATTCCTGAGTGACTAGCTAAGTACTGACATAATTCAGTAGTTAAATAAATACTTTATTTGCCAAACAGTTTCTCAAACAGTAGTCTTCATCAGTGTCATAGTGATACAAAAGCAAAAGCAACAGTTTATAAAGTAGAGTCTCAGACTAAAAGGTGGATAAGGCAGACTGACAAATGAATATTCATAACCATACAAAAACCCCATGCAGACAGTAAGTGTACTTCATTTCGTTTGAGCGAAGCGAATTAGACAGAAAATAGGCTCCCATTGTTTGCGTGTGGGCACATGCGCATGGTGTAACGCACAGGACATATAAATACGTGGTCATTCAGTCAACAACTGGCTGCATGGCAGGTTCACGGAATTTTTTCGTTCTCACTGTGCATATGTGAAAATGTGTTGGGCTAATGTTGGCCTGTACACATTGCGTGTGAAGAGTGGTAGCTAAGTGAGCTACTACTAGTACAGTGTCTGCATGGGCAGTTTATTTTTCTAGGTTTTTCTTACAGTGTAGGACAGTCTGAGTGCAATTGTCAGGCATTTTTCCATTAGGTGAGGATAATGCCAGGGCAGTCTTTGAGAGAGAAGCAAAATTGTAGCTGGTGTGGCAGAAATCCACTCTTTCTGATACCAGTCTAGGGTTATGTGTCATCATTTTGTAAAATAGTGGGATTTTTCTCACTCAGAATGTTTTTCCTTCATGAAGGTTTTTAGCTGAGTGAGGTTTTTTTCTTCCTGAGCAATTGCTCTAAATAAATAGTGTGGGGATGTTATATTTATACAGAGGATGTTAGTTGCTTATTGTACTGAATACTATATATGAACCTTGCCGGCAGATCTCACGGTTGCACAGTCATTCCTATCACACAGTACGGTAGTACTGTGTATATAGGGATTGCTATGGTCTATCCCCATTGAAAACCATAAATAAGCATTTTGTTCATTTTCACTTTCAATTTGAAGTTGATTTCACTTTTAATGATATCAAGGTGAAGAATAGGTGAAAAATAACCATGAAACAAAAATTGGTTGATCTGTGACGTAAAATATGCGTAATATCTCAAAAAGTGCTTTTCACATTTTTGCCATGTTCTTCATCTTCTTCTTCTTCTTCTTCTCCTTATTATTATTATTCTTGAAGAAGCGTAACTCAATAACCATAAAATCAATGGAATTGAATCTTTGCATGTGGAAATATATCAATACGTACTGGGGAATAGAGGTATAATTGTTAACCCTTGTAGTTCATGTACTACTGATCGTTATCTCTCCCAGCAATGTATTATGAATGAGGATAACTAATGAGCAAAACTCAGCAACCGTGGTAACCATCAACCTGAAAGTTAGCATGTGTAGAGATATCATCGCTAATAGCAACACGACAAAAGCATATGTTATTAACCCTTGTGATTCTTGAAATAATGATGTTAACACTCCTCTCAATGCAATACATGTACATAGATGACGTAATTCATTTTGAATGTACGTGCATATTACATACGTTTTACGTATATAGTTAGCTTGCGTCATACAATAAAACGATTACGTCATGAGACAAGACTCATTAATGACGTCATTTACACCAGCCGCGCATGCGCAAAAGCTTAGCAAAAGCTTAGCAACTAGCGCGTAACAACTAGGCACGGAGCATGGCCGTACCCAGGGGGGGTTCGGAGGGTTCGGACGAACCCCCCCCGCAACAGGTAAAGGTCCGCTTTTACATTCGCTCGTCGTAGTATATCACAGTCGCACACTCCATGGGGTCCACGCATGACCACACCTTCTCTAATCGCGCGCAATTGTGTAAAACACGCGACCACGTGAGCGTAGCATATTATTATAAATCGTGCGTTATTCATCTCATCAATGGCGTGTCTAGTCGGGTTTCCAGAAACTAGTCAGAATCGGGCTGGGGCTAGGGCTAGGGCTTCTAGCTAGGCGTCTCAAGCGTTCCTGAAACTCCCGTAGTAGATAAATCTATAGACTTTACTAACGGTTGCTTTCCTCGAGTCGCATCACTAGCACTACACGATCGATCACAAAACTAAGTGGGCGGAGCATACATGCAACGTGGACAGGTGTATTAGTGTATGTAGCTATTATTATAGCAGATCTGACGGAGATGAGCCACCTCGTACGAAGTTTTGGATTCATAATGCCTTTACAAGTCAGAATGTGTTGTATATTGTTCTGTGAATATGCATAATCAGTATTTTTTCCCGTATGCTGTTCATCATGCCTGAAAATGCACTAGAAGTGGTCTCAGAGCATCTAAAAATCAAAATTTTCCTGGGGGCATGCTCCCCCAGGAAAATTTTGATTTTTAGATGAAAATGCACTAGAAGTGGTCTCAGAGCATCTAAAAATCAAAATTTTCCTGGGGGAGCATGCCCCCAGACCCCCCTAGGTTTGCACATGCAGAACTAGAAACTACTCAAAAATATCTCAAGAATCACCCATGATTATTGTTCACGCACAGCTACAATCACATGTACTGGTGCTAATGCTAAAGGCATTCACCCGTAGGAGTCCATATTTTTGCAAAAAGAAACCCCCCCCATAAAAATCCTGGGAACGGCCCTGCGGAGTGAACTGGCTGATAGAAAACGTGTTGACGATTTGTATAGCAACTAGCACTTAGTACTACATAAGCAAAACAGAGATGTGTTGACGATTCTTGTGCTACTCTCACCGTCAGAACACTGCACACGCGTACAGTGTGTTGGCTACGTATGTACCTCGGTAAGCTTATATCGTAGATACAATATAGTATCTATGCTTATATACCGTCTGCTGGAGAAACGGCACACTATTCTACCACTATACTATATACCACCAAGCCAAAGCGCTGGTGACTGATAGTACGTTGCTAGCAGGTTTGCTTATAGACCAAAGTGTACGCAGCTGCTGCTTGCAAGCAAACCACGCCCCTCAGTACTAATCACACATTTATACAGTAGCTCAACACTTGGTCAGATGTTTATGGATATGGAGAGCACATGCTAGAGAGAATTATTGCTTACAATAGTAAAAAATGACAAGAGACAAGTAAATAAAAAATTTAGGAAATTTGAAGTGTAATATAGGAATTGCATAAAAATGAACAGAGACAAGATTGGGACACAGACATGCTATATACATCAATGTACTACAAGGTATGTTGATCTACATAGCATGTCTGTGTCCCAATCTTGTCTCTGTTCATTTTTATGCAATCCCTATATTACACTTCAAATTTCCTAAATTTTTTATTTACTTGTAATAGTATGTTTTGCAATGCTCATGCAGCTGGGGGCTTGAAATGGGAGGTCATGATGGCTTGTGTGTACAGCAACCATAAAATGCAAATTACACACAAGTAATGAAACAACAACTGGTTACTGTATCCGTTTTATGGTTGCTGTACAAGCGATCCATCATGACTTACTGTCTGTGTTTTTTGTATGGTGTGTATATTCACAGTTTATTGTATTGAAAGCATCTACCATTAAGTCTGAGTCTCTACTTTATAATCATTATGCCACTGAAGAAGACTATACTGTATGGTGGCTAAAACTGTTTGGCAATTATTTGACTAGTCTAGTAAGTGTTCTATCTAAAAAATATGGTACTTTTCTTCCTGATTTAAAAATGGAAAGAGTGCTAACAACTGATATAATTTGTGTTCTGTATTCAGGCCCGTTCCCAGGGGGGGTTCGGAGGGTTCGGACGACCCCCCCCCCGCAGCAGGAAAAGGTCCGCTTTTACACTCGCTCGTCGTAGTCACACTCCATGGGATCCACGCATGACCACACCTTCTCTAATAGCGCAATTGTGCAAAACACGCGCCACGTCAGCGTAGCATATTATTATAAATCGTGCGTCATACATCTCAAAATAATTACCAATGGCGTGTCTAGTGGGTTTTCTAAGGTTTCCAGAAACTAGTCAGAATCCGGCTGGGGCTAGGGCTAGGGCTTCTAGCTAGGCGTTCCCGAAACTCGCGTACTAGATAAATCTATCGACTTGACAAACGGTTGCCTTCCTCGAGTCGTATCACTAGCTTGCAAGACACGATCACACAACTAAGTGGACAGAGCATACATGCTACGTGGACGCGTGTATTAGTCTACGTAGCTATTATTATGGCAGATCTGACGGAGATGGGCAACATCGTATGAAGTTATGTAACATTTTGGATTTATAATGCTTTTACAAATCAGAATGTGTTGTATATTGTTCTGTGAATATCCATATTATAGTTTTCCCCATATGCTGTTCATCATGATGAAATTGCACTAGAAATGGTCTCAGAGCATCTTAAAATCGAAATTTTCCTGGGGGACCATGCCCCCAGACCCTCCTAGGTTTGCACATGCATAGCACATACATAACTAGAAACTACTCAAAAATATCTCCACAATTGTCCATGATTATTGTTCATCCACAGCTACAATCATACAGCTGGTGCTAATGCTATATAAAGGCACTCACTTAAAATCACCTGTAGGAGTCAATATTTTTGTAAAAAGAAACTCCCCCATAAAAATCCTGGGGACAGCCTTGATATTATGACTAGCCATAAACTGATACTACCTGACAGCAGGTACTAGCTATAGAGCAACATGCATTGGCCCAGTACAAATATTGGGTTATTATTATATATAGATCCCGGGTATGGCAATAGACCTACTATTAGTATTACTACTGGTACTACTGAATTTCCAATCAAAAAAAAACATGCTGGCCTGTGCATATGAGTTCGATTACTTCAGCAACTTATAGAATCCAATTGCACGTACACTGCACTAAATTAAATGCTGTCCCAGTGTAGGTAGGTAAGCTTACACTCAGTAGCAACATTTTGTGCTCTGCCATATTATACAGATATAGCAAACCGGTTTTATTGTACTGCAACTTACACTTGCTCTGCGGTCAATGTTGTGGATCTGCCGCTACCATCAATGAACAGCACTGAAGTGCAAAAACCCTCGGCGTGTATCTATAACGCGTGAGTGGGCGAATCCTTGAAAGTGCACGCGTTATTGAAACACATCTAATAACGTGTAACCGGAAGTATACGGACGATTTTAGGCAAAACACGGAGACTATTAAAAGGGAAAGAGTCGTATTCCAGGTAGCTCTTAGCCTATTGTTAGCCTATTTTAGGACCTTCAGAAGGTTCTGTGGTCGAAAAAATGCGCGGAAACGGCAGAATCTGGTCGAGGTAACCCAGTGCTCATTTGCAATTGGCTCGTTCGCTTGGTTTTCACGCCATAACTTTAGAACGACTTTACAAAAATCGCCAGTGATAAAATCAAGCCCGTGTAGCCTTGAACCTGTTAATATCGCTATTTTGTCGCTTTGTTGCGCGCTGTTGAGGGAAGAGACACACAGAAACACAGCTGTAATCCTCTCGGAGTATTCTGTACTACCGCATTTTGCAATCTTGTAATCTCGTGCGCAGAGCGTCTTTCTTTGATGTTTCGTAGTGCGCATGTGCAGATTTCAGGAACGCACGCATGCGCGTGTCGGTTTACACACAAAAGCGCTGCACACCGCGTGTAGAATAAACGATCAACTTTCCAACTGATCACCCTTATTTCTACGTTACTGAAGGACTGGAGAGTGTGAAATCGCTTGTTACACGAGCTCTACAGCCTGAATGAAAGAGCGCTAAATTCACCGTTCGAAGACCGCAAATTTCGGATGTAACTACCAATATTCGGACTTATCGGCCCGAGCACAGTATAGTTGGTGAAAGAGAATTGAGATCCCCATGAAAAGTACTATCTCTTGCTTATTCTCCAAGCATGGCGTCGTGACACGTCTAAAGTTCGCTGTAAAAACAGACCCGTAGTCAAACTGTCCCTAATGCCAGGTGACATTTTAGGCTCATTTCATGCATAGGAGAATGTCACATGACCCCGTAGTTTAACTGCTCCTAAGGTTAGATGAAATGCTCTACTCTTTTCTTCTGTCAAATTAACCTGTAGTCAAACTGTCCCAAATGCCAGGTGACATTTTAGGCTCATTTCATGGAGAATGTTACATGACTCTGTAGTTTAACTGCTCCTAAAGGGTAGATAAAATACCATTTTCATTCCCTTCTGCAGGTTATATGAAATTAACCTGTAGTCAAACTACACCAAAAGCCAGGTGAAATTTGGGAACTACTTTCAGAACATGCATGTCCATACAGCCATGGAGGCTGTAAATGGCCCTATATAGTACAACCTTAGTCAATGCACCTCATGCCACTGTACCTCAATGGTGGCACATGATCCTTGTGGCTTACAGTGCATTGGGGCCATTCTATTCCAGCCAATTCCAGCTGCTTCTTGTACCTTGCCTTGCTTCACTGTCCAAAACTCTCATGGTACTCACTCATTTTGCCACAGAATCTATCAGAAAGACTGCCGCTTCATCAACAATAACGACACATTTTTGCCATCCAGTGGGCGTATACGTAAAGACATTAATTGACACTTATACCACACACATCACTACAATATAATGTGTATTGTATGTACTTGTATCAAGTGAGGGGAAGTCCAGACAACCTACAGTCACTACATCACACCAGTCCATATATTGTAGTGGATTACTTGTCCCCAGGAATGGGCTCATACACTGCCTCTTCTCCTGCTCCAGCTCCATTCCCTGGAGTGGGTAGGGCCACAGGTGGGGGTGGGAGAGGTTGATGAGAGGAGGGAGGGGGTGGTGATGGAACCACATTGACATATCCCCTGGGGGGCTCTCAGGGGGGCTGACCAGGTCATACTCATCCTCTAGTCCCCCTCCATGTTTTATCAGCTCATAGGCCCTGTTGGTAGTGGTTGTAATGGCCACACCCTTCACATCTGGTGATCCTGACAGTGTGGTCATCTCATGTCTGTCAGGGAGGGTGGTATAGTGATATAAAGAGGCATGTGTAGATAGCATCAAGGGAACTGGAACTTACTCAGCTTTCTTGATAGACAGATCTCCATGACGATTCTTTAAAACAAGTCTAAGAGCTACTATTATCACAAGAGTAATGGCCACAATGAGGACTATGACAACAGCTACTGTTCCTCCAATGATGGTGGCATTGTCAGAGGACCCCTGTGAGCTGGTGGAAGATGATTGACTGTCATCATTAACGGTGACATCAGTGGTAGGTGAGAGGCACTCTCCTTCACTGAGAGATGAGATGGCTACTGAACACTCTGAGTCCACTGTCATCAGTACTCCAGTCACAATGATACTGGCCCCACCCCTCACCCAGTCCTCTATCAGAGAGATGAGGGAGCCACTGTCAGTCTCAATGGTACCCTCCAGTCTGGCACGATATGTCACATATGTAGGGGACTCAGGGTAACAGGCAAATGACTCTGTCTCTCTATCAATGATGTCACTGGTAATGCCACAATCACTACAGGAGGCAGTCAATTGATCCATTACTGCACTAGTGATATCCTCCAACTTCTGCTCTGTTGAAGTGACCTAAAAATAAGCTATATTTCATACACACTGTCAGTGATGGTAGAAATAATTGTACTTACAATTAATTCAGAACAGGCAACAACTCCACCAAGACGTAATTGAAAGTATAAATCTATGTAGAGAAGTCAGCATGGATAATACTAGCACCATCTCATGTTGGACTTGAGCTTACAGTCTTGTAGTGTCATGAAGGTGATGTGTGCAGGAGGTCCTGAGCCCTGGCTGTTAGTGGCCACTACTGAACAGGAGTAGGAGGAGTCGGGGAAGAACCCTGCTACGGTGAGAGGTCCTGCCTCGGAGGGGGACTGGGGGAGGGAGGAGGGGGAGGGGGAGCAGGAGAGAGTGTAGTTGGTGAGGACTCCATTACGCTGGGTCACAGGAGGTGGAGACCAGGAGAAGTTGACTTGTCTCTGTCCAGCCTCTGCTACAAACATCTCAGGAGAACCAGTTGGAGCTGGGAACAATGAAGACTTACTATATATGAGGTGGCTGAGACACAGAGTATGAACACCACATATGTACCAATGGTAATGGTAGTAAATTTCACAGATGTTGGCAGTGAGGAGCCCTCGTGGCTGACAGTGACAATACTACAGTTGTAGGTCACACCAGAGTAGAGTCCTGTCACATTAGCTGTGGTGGCTGCTGGTCCTAACATGAGGTCTTCTGGGGTAGGGATTCCTTCCAGTAAAGGACTGCATGTCAGTCTGTATCCAGTGGTGAGTTTAGCAGCAATACTGGGAGGCCTCCAGGAGAAGGTGAGAGAAGTAGATGATGTCATCTCTGCCTCAAATGCTCCCACTGGGTAGGCAGCTGTAATTGCACATACACAAGGACTCAATGGTCCTATGTAGTAAGGTCATGGTTCATGAGCTGCTTACCTACAACAGTGATAGTACCCACTGCTGAGCTTTGCAGGTCTGTTATTCCAGCCTGAGGGATGTTAACAGTGGCTGTACAGGTGTACTGACCTCCATCAGATGTTCCCAGTGGAGAGAACACATAGTCCACAGAACTACTGTTCACTGATGACACCTCAGTTGAATTAGGAGACACTATCTTCAAGTCAGGCAGTGCCACCAGACCAGCCACCACACTAGCTGAACAGTGCATGGAATAGTTCTGACCAATAATAGAATGACCAGAGAATGAGATAGTGACATTAGGAGCAGGCAGAGCTGAATGAACAAGACAACACACACTATCATGTCCAGTGGTTAACTATAAGGCATATACCTACATCCGTAATATTAGGGATAGTGATTACTTACCCAATACAGTGATAGTGACATCATCACTAGCAGTAACCTGTTGGACATTACTTCCTCCAGTGACTCTCACAGTACATGTGTATGTACCATTGTCCA
This sequence comes from Theonella swinhoei, assembly GCA_963970385.1. Taxonomy (NCBI): domain Eukaryota; kingdom Metazoa; phylum Porifera; class Demospongiae; order Tetractinellida; family Theonellidae; genus Theonella; species Theonella swinhoei. The sequence goes on from OZ019946.1 coordinate 1,334,855, forward strand.
GGTCAGCTAGAGGACTAATGGTGAGACTGTCTGTGTAGGTACTGCCAGAGCCACTGGCACTAGTGACTGAGTATCTATCACCAGAAATATCTCTTGGGCCACTCAATTCAGTCACGACCCTCTCTCCATTGTCCACATTAGGATCCAGTATCACAGTACATGTGAGAGTGAGGCCAGTACCAGCATACAGAGGAGGAGTGGAGTTGAGAGTGATAGTCACATCAGGTGGAGGAACTGGAAACACAGGCAGTATACACACTATACAGTACAATATCAGTCACTGACTCACTCTTCACAGTGAGGGTGGAGCTGTTCTGAACACTGACATTCACACTAACTGAGGCTATCACCACTGAGGCTCTGCAGGTGTACTGGCCAGCATATGATGTCCTCACTGGGTCCAGAGTGAGGTCCACCATTAGGTCCATGATAGTAGTGGCTAACACACTGCCATCTGGTCCCAGCAGCTCCACTGTAGGTTGTACTGCTAGATATGGAATGGCTGTCATTGTACACTGCACAGTGAGAGGGTCTCCAGCAGTGACTGTGGTGTCTACGGGAGAGATTATCACTACAGGATCTGGGAGGGCTGGAGGGAGAGAATACTAAAAAAAGACACAATTATATGCATATCTGTAATTACCCTCCACAGAAATCACTTTCTCTGCACTTTCCATTGGACCCTGTACAGTGACATGTGTCTTAGATATAGTGACATTCAGTTGGCATGTGTATCTGCCACTGTCTGAGGTAGCCACAGGAGAGAAACTGAGAGTGCCTCCAGTAGTAGAGATCCGATCAGGGGAGGTGTCTACTGCTGTACCATCCATCACCCAGGTCACTGCTGTGTGTGGACTAGTGTCCACTGATGGACTCAAGGTATAGTCACATGTCAGACTGAGGGTAGTCCCAGCAGTGGCAGTACCAGTGACAGTGATGGATGGAATGGGGATTGGGACTGAGGAATGGTGTGTTTAATGTACAGGGAACTGTGAAATGACACAATAACTCACTCTGTACAGTAACAGTAGTGATATTGGTGACAGAGGATCCATTGAGAGTGGCAGTACAGATGTACTGTCCAGCCTGAGATGTTGATATTGTACTGAGTGTGAGGACACTGGACACCTCCTGTCCATTAGTAGTGGGGTCAGCTGGAGTAGGAGTTACTCCAGGTCCCTCCCAGTGGAAGTCTGGAGTGCCAGTCACTCCAGTAGGCAGAGTGGCAGAGCAGTTGAAAGTGACAGTGTCTCCAGCCATGACAGAGGAGGAGGGAGAGGAGGTGAGGAAGATGATGACTGGCTCTGGGGAAATTGAATTGGTTGGAATCCATGCATTTATCTCACATACATTTACCTGTAATGACAAGAGACAGAAAGGAGTATTGTATCACTAGCATCTTATAGGTATATATAATAACTCATGTTCCCCAAAATCATCACATCATACCTATAGTGATAGTCACTGCAGCAGTCACAGTACTTTGTAGCATACTGGAGATGGCTACCATGGTAATGGAGTAGGTAGCCCCTGGAATTAGTCCAGCAATGGTGGCAGTAGTGGCAGTAGCTCCAGCCATCTTTGAGCCAGTGTGTCCTCCGTCTTGCTGCTGGTAGTAGATGATGTAACCAGTCACAGGAGGTTCTACTGATGGAGGTGTCCAGGAGACTTGTACACTGTCCACTCCATTCTGAGACACAGTCACACCAGAGGGAGGGGAGGGAGCTGGAGGAAAAGAAAGGTATTGAATGGAGTAATAGAAGATGGCATTAGGAAACGGTTGGTGGATGTTGTGGAGGTCTCAATAATTCTTGGTTGGCGTATTACAATTGTAAACATGGACACTAGTTGTACAGCAGTGGAATTGACTTACCTAAACCTATGTTCATTACTTTGATACTCTCACTAGGGAGGTGTTGTGATGTGGCCACAATGGATATGGTGTAGATGTATCCATTATGAAGACCAGTCAATAAGTAGTTGTCTTTGGAGCCATTACTAACATCCTCACTTCCACTGCTGCCACCACTATAGTAGATCCTGTACCCAGTTGTATCCCCCAGTGGAGTGGGTGGGCTCCAAGATACTCGGATACTAGTGGGACCTTCCTGGACTGCAATCAAGTTAGTGGGAGCTGAGGCAACTGGAAAAAGGTTCTATCTAGTAAAAGTTCATGTGTATCCACTATCAGTATCTCCTGTATATACCTTCTGCAGTGAACTGTGCTGAATCATTGGATGGTTTATTGTTAGCCACAGTACATGTGTAGAGTCCTCCCAGTCTCCCAGTCACAGTCAGGGTGTGGGTGTACTGTGAAGTAGTGCGATTGTCTAACACAGTCTCAGTTCCTTCAGTGACAGTGACAGAGTCTCTGGTCCAAGTGGCAATGGTAGCAGGTCCACCAGTGGAGATACAGGTGAGGGTGAACTGAGGACTGGCTCCATTGAGGTCAGAGTCCACAGTAAATGTCATACCACCAGATATTGTGATGTCTCCTGAAAGTAAAACCAGAACACAATATGACAGATGTACCAATTGATGTGTGTGACTCCACCCATGAGGTGTGGTCAATGGCAATACTACTTATTGAGTAGTAACATTTCTTAATTAATACCTCCTCCACTGCCATATAGTCCCACATAGACTGTCTCTCCAACTGATTGGTCACTATCATTATGGACAGCATTAGTTGCAACAATACAGCGATACATACCAGATGGTCTGGTACCATTATTCCTACGACGTATGTGGACTACCATATTTTGACGATCTTCATAAATATCACCTGGTTCACTATACCATGGCAGTCTTGTGTCACTACCAGGAGCAAACCAGTCTCCACGATGTATTCCCTGATTGCTACGACAACATGTACTCAGGTCAGTGTGACACTGTACAGTATTACTATCACTGCCACTTCGATCTTCCCCCACTTGACTGAAGTCCACATAGGAATGGTTAGGTAGAATGGTTCCCAGGAAGGAGATGTGAGGATATTCAGTCTGAGACTGGACCTCCACCAGAGACCAGAGGAGACACAGCACCACTTGAAGTATCCTCCTCATTGGAACTACATTCAAATAAATTAGTATTTCAAAAATTCCTGTAAGATTATAGGTACTGACATATTCAATTCAGCTTAAACACTAGTCAAATAACTACTTACCAAACAGTTTCTCAAACAGTAGTCTTCATCAGTGTCATAGTGAAACAAAAGCAAAAGCAACAGTTTATAAAGTAGAGTCTCAGACTAAAAGGTGGATAAGGCAGACTGACAAATGAATATTCATAACCACACAAAAACCCCATGCAGACAGTAAGTGTACTTCATTTCGTTTGAGCGTAGCGAATTAGACAGAAAATAGGCTCCCATTGTTTGTGTGTGGGCACATGCGCATGGTGTAACGCACGGGACATATAAATACGTGGGTCATTCAGTCAACAACTGGCTGCGTGGCAGGTTCACGGAATTTTTTCGTTCTCACTGTGCATATGTGAAAATGTGTTGGGCTAATGTTGGCCTGTACACATTGCGTGTGAAGAGTGGTAGCTAAGTGAGCTACCACTAGTACGGTGTCTGCATGGGCAGTTTATTACCCCGCGGCTGCGCATGCGCAGAGCGGGGTTACGGACTGCTAGACATACACACGTGATCGATACTCCGTCTCTTCACGGTGGGAAGGGTAGCCCCTCCGGTGTACGTTGCCGACGTTTGCTAGACATACGTACGTGGCTGGGACAGATACTCAAGTGCTGAGTCGTGTCACGGTGGGATGGGTATCCCCTTTGGCGTGTGTTGCCGACGAACGCTAGACGTACATACGTGACTTAGACAACAATCGAATTCGTGATCATGGTAGAAAAGCCTACAGTACATTCTCTCACCTCTTAATGGGAAATGTCCTTCAGATACAAGTATAGGCAGGCAACTGGTTGTAACTGCTAGTGGAGCTGGTTAAATGTTGACAGACTAGTACATGTGAAGTTATTCATATGAATATTCATAACCACACAAAAACCCCATGCAGACAGTAAGTGTACTTCATTTCGTTTGACTAAAAGGTGGATAAGGCAGACTGACAAATGAATATTCATAACCACACAAAAACCCCATGCAGACAGTAAGTGTACTTCATTTCGTTTGAGCGTAGCGAATTAGACAGAAAATAGGCTCCCATTGTTTGTGTGTGGGTACATGCGCATGGTGTAATGCACGGGACATATAAATACGTGGGTCATTCAGTCAACAACTGGCTGCGTGGCAGGTTCACGGAATTTTTTCGTTCTCACTGTGCATATGTGAAAATGTGTTGGGCTAATGTTGGCCTGTACACATTGCGTGTGAAGAGTGGTAGCTAAGTGAGCTACTACTAGTACGGTGTCTGCATGGGCAGTTTATTTTTCTAATTTTTTCTTACAGTGTAGGGCAGTCTGAGTGCAATTTTCAGGCATTTTTCCATTAGGTGAGGATAATGGCAGGGCAGTCTTTGAGAGAGAAGCAAAATTGTAGCTGGTGTGGCAGAAATCCACTCTTTCTGATACCAGTGGAGCTGGGACACTGTCTAGGGTTATGTGTCATCATTTTGTAAAATAGTGGTTTTTTTTTCTCACTCAGAATGTTTTTCCTTCATGAAGGTTTTTAGCTGAGTGAGGTTTTTTCCCCCTGAGTAATTGCTCTAAATAAATAGTGTGTGGATGTTATATTTATACAGAGGATGTTAGTTGCTTATTGTACTGAATACTATATATGAACATTGCCGGCAGCTCTCACGGTTGCACGGTCATTCCTATAATAGTGTGGTATGTTTTGCAATGCGCATGCAGCTGGGGGCTTGAAATGGGAGGTCATGATGGCTTGTGTGTACAGCAACCATAAAATGCAAATTACACACAAGTAATGAAACAACAACTGGTTACTGTATCCGTTTTATGGTTGCTGTACAAGCGATCCATCATGACTTACTGTCTGTGTTTTTTGTATGGTGTGTATATTCACAGTTTCTTGTATTGAATAGCATCTACCATTAAGTCTGAGTCTCTACTTTATAATCATTATGCCACTGAAGAAAACTATACTGTATGGTGGTTAAAACTGTTTGGCAATTATTTGACTAGTGTAGTAAGTGTTCTATCTAAAAAATATGGTACTTTTCTTCCTGATTTAAAAATGGAAAGAGCTCTAACAACTGATATAATTTGTGTTCTGTATTCAGGCCCGTTCCCAGGGGGGGTTCGGAGGGTTCGGACGAACCCCCACCCCCCGCAACAGGAAAAGGTCCGCTTTTACACTCGCTCGTCGTAGTCACACTCCATGGGACCTTCTCTAATAGCGCAATTGTGCAAAACACGCGACCACGTGAGCGTAGCATATTATGTGGGTCATACATCTCATCAATGGCGTGTCTAGTCGGGTTTCTAAGGTTTCCAGAAACTAGTCAGAATCGGGCTGGGGCTAGGGCTAGGGCTTCTAGCTAGGCGTCTCAAGCGTTCCCGAAACTTGCGTGCTAGATAAATCTATCGACTTGACAAACGCACTGCAAAAAGAGGTGGTTGTTTTGACCAATGTGTGTGGTTACCTCAGTTGCATTGCATTTTATTACAGAAGTATAGTACAGTGGGGTTGTGTACATGACTTCTATGAGATAAGGTATTATCTCAAGGGGCATCATTATAACTAGAGATAAAAAATGGGTTGTACCTTATACCTCAGTTGTAACAAAACAACCTCCCAAGAGATATGTGCATGGGATATCTGTAAGGATTGCTTTCCTGTATCTCCAGTTATAATGATGCCCCTTGAGATAATACCTTAGAGGAAGTCACGTACACAACCCCACTGTACTATACTTCTGTAGTAAAATGTAATGGAGGAGTAGCTTGCACTCATGTATACATACAAATAATTATGGTCTACATACCAAGATACGTTATAGTCATGTAATGCAACTGAGGTAACCACACACACTGGTCAAAATAACCACCTCTTTTTGCAGTGCGGTTGCCTTCCTCGAGTCGTATCACTAGCATGCAAGACACGATCACACAACTAAGTGGACGGAGCATACATGCTACGTGGACGCGTGTATTAGTCTACGTAGCTATTATTATGGCAGATCTGACGGAGATGAGCCACATCGTATGAAGTTATGTAACATTTTGGATTTACAATGCTTTTACAAATCAGAATGTGTTGCTGTGAATATCCATACTATAGTTTTTCCCATATGCTGTTCATCATGATGAAATGCACTAGAAGTGGTCTCAGAGCATCTTAAAATCGAAATTTTCCTGGGGGAGCATGCCCCCAGATCCCCCTAGGTTTACACATGCATAGCACACACATAACTAGAAACTACTCAAAAAATCTCTACAATTGCCCATGATTATTGTTCATCCACAGCTACAATCATACAGCTGGTGCTAATGCTATATAAAGGCACTCACTTAAAATCACCCGTAGGAGTCCATATTTTGTAAAGAGAACCTCCCCCATAAAAATCCTGGGAACGGCCTTGGTATTATGACTAGCCATAAACTGATACTACCTGACAGCAGGTACTAGCTATAGAACAACATGCATTGGCCCAGTACAAATAATATTGTGTTCTTATTAAATATATATCCCAGGTATGACAATAGATCTACTGTTAGTATTACTACTACTGGTAATACTGAATTTCCAATCCAAAAAAAACATGCTGGCCTGTGGATATGAGTTCGATTACTTCAGCAACTTATAGAATCCAATTGCACGTACACTGCACTAAATTAAATGCTGTCCCAGTGTAGGTAGGTAAGCTTACACTCAGTAGCAACATTTTGTGCTCTGCCATATTATACAGATATAGCAAACCGGTTTTATTGTACTGCAACTTACACTTGCTCTGCGGTCAATGTTGTGGATCTGCCGCTACCATCAATGAACAGCAATGAAGTGCAAAAACCCTCGGCGTGTATCTAAACGCGTGAGTGGGCGAATCCTTGAAAGTGCACGCGTTATTGAAACACATCTAATAACGTGTAACTGGAAGTATACGGACGATTTTAGTCAAAACACGGAGACTATTAAAAGAGAAAGAGTCGTATTCCAGGTAGCTCTTAGCCTATTGTCAGCCTATTTTAGGACCTTCAGAAGGTTCTGTGGTCGAAAAAATGCGCGGAAACGGCAGAATCTGGTCGAGGTAAACCAGTGCTCATTTGCAATTGGCTCGTTCGCTTGGTTTTCACGCCATAACTTTAGAACGACTTTACGAAAATCGCCAGTGATAAAATCAAGCCCGTGTTGCCTTGAACCTGTTAATATCGCTATTTTTTGTCTCTTTGTTGCGCGCTGTTGAGGGAAGAGACACAGAAACACAGCTGTAATCCTCGCTGCGCATACGCGCCGAGGATTATTCTGTACTACCGCTTTTTGCAATTTCGTAATCTCGTGCGCAGAGCGTTTTTCTTTGATGTTTCGTAGTGCGCATGTGCAGATTTCAAAATACAAAGGAACGCACGCATGCGCGTGTCGGTTTACAGAAGACACAAAAAGCGCTGCACACCGCGTGTAGAGTAAACGATCAACTTTCCAACGGATCACGCTTATTTCAACGTCACTGAAGGACTGGAGAGTGTGAAATCGCTTGTTACACGAGCTCTACAGCCGGAATGAAAGAGCGCTAAATTCACCGTTCGAAGACGGCAAATTTCGGATGTAACTACCAATATTCGGACTTATCGGCCTGAGCACAGTATAGTTGGTGAAAGAGAATTGAGATCCCCATGAAAAGTACTATCTCTTGCTTATTCTCCAAGCATGGCGTCGTGACACGTCTAAAGTTCGCTGACCCGTAATCAAACTGTAGGTGACATTTTAGGCTCATTTTATGCATAGGAGAATGTCACATGACCCTGTTACAGTAGTTTAACTGCTCCTAAGGGTAGATGAATTCCCTTCTGCAGGTTATATGAAATTAACCTGTATTCAAACTACACCAAAAGCCAGGTGAAATTTGGGGCTCATGTTGGGAACTACTTTCAGAATATGCATGTCCATACAGACATGGAGGCTGTAAAAGGCCCTGTATAGTCCAACCTTAGTCAATGCACCCCATGCCACTGTACCGCAATGGTGGCACATGATCCTTGTGGCTTACAGTGCATTGGGGACATTCTATTCCAGCCAATTCCAGCTGCTTCTTGTACCTTGCCTTGCTTCACTGTCCAAAACTCTCATGGTACTCACTCATTTTGCCACAATATCTATCAGAAAGACTGCCGCTCCATCAACAATAACGACACATTTTTGCCATCCAGTGGGCGTATATGTAAAGACATTAATTGACACTTATACCACACACATCACTACAATATAATGTGTATTGTATGTACTTGTATCAAGTGAGGGGAAATCCAGACAACCTACAGTCACTACATCACACCAGTCTATATATTGCAGTGGATTACTTGTTCCCAGGAATGGGCTCATACACTGCCTCTTCTCCTGCTCCAGCTCCATTCCCTGGAGTGGGTATGGCCACAGGTGGGGGTGGGAGAGGTTGATGAGAGGAGGGAGGAGGTGGTGAGGGAACCACATTGACATATCCCCCTGGGGGGCTCTCAGGGGGGCTGACCAGGTCATACCCATCCTCTAGTCTCCCTCCATGTTTTATCAGCTCATAGGCTCTGTTGGTAGTGGTTGTAATGGCCACACCCTTCACATCTGATGATCCTGGCAAGGTGGTCATCTCATGCCTATCAGGGAGGGTGGTATAGTGAGAGATATGGTATATGATGGTGGTTTGAATCATGGATAAAGAGGTATGTGTAGATAGTATCGAGGGAACTGGAACTTACTCAGCTTTCTTGATAGACAGATCTCCATGACGATTCTTTAAAACAAGTCTTAGAGCTACTATTATAACAAGAGTAATGGCCACAATGAGGACTATGGCAACAGCTACTGTTCCTCCTCCAATGATGGCTGCATTGTCAGAGGACCCCTGTGAGCTGGTAGAAGATGATGGGCTGTCATCATTAACAATCTCCACAGTGGTGGCTGGAGTCTCAGTGGTAGGTGAGAGGCACTCTCCTTCACTGAAAGATGAGATGGCTACTGAACATCCTGAGTCCACTGTCATCAGTACTCCAGTCACAATGATACTAGCCCCACCCCTCACCCAGTCCTCTATCAGAGAGATGAGTGAGCCACTGTCAGTCTCAAAGGTACCCTCCAGTCTGGCACGATATGTCACATATGTAGGGGACTCAGGGTAACAGGCAAATGACTGTGTCTCTCTATCAATGATGTCACTGGTAATGCCACAATCACTACAGGAGGCAGTCAATTGATCCACTACTGCACTAGTGATATCCTCCAACTTCTGCTCTGTTGAAGTGACCTAAAAATAAGCTATATTTCATACACACTGTCAGTGATGGTAGACATAATTTTGCTTACAATTAATTCAGAACAGGCAACAACTCCACCAAGATGTAATTGAAAGTATAAATCTATGTAGAGAAGTCAGTATGGATAATATATACTAGCACCATCTTGAGCTTACAGTCTTGTAGTGTCATGAAGGTGATGTGTGCAGGAGGTCCTGAGCCCTGAATGTTAGTGGCTACTACTGAACAGGAGTAGGAGGAGTCTGGGAAGAACCCTGCTACTGTGAGAGGTCCTGCCTGGGAGGGGGACTGGGGGAGGGAGGAGGGGGAGGGGGAGCAGGAGAGAGTGTAGTTGGTGAGCACTCCATTACGCTGGGTCACAGGAGGTGGAGACCAGGAGAAGTTGACTTGTCTCTGTCCAGCCTCTGGCACAAACATCTCAGGAGAACCAGTTGGAGCTGGGAACAATGAAGAGCATATATATGTTGTGGCTGAGACAGAGAGTATGAACATCACATATGTACCAATGGTAATGGTAGTATGTTCCACAGATGTTGGCAGTGAGGACCCCTCGTGGCTGACAGTGACAATACTACAGTTGTAGGTCACACCAGAGTAGAGTCCTGTCACATTAGCTGTGGTGGCTGCTGGTCCTAACATGAGGTCTTCTGGGGTAGGGATTCCTTCCAGTAAAGGACTGCATGTCAGTCTGTATCCAGTGGTGAGGTTAGCAGCAATACTGGGAGGTCTCCAGGAGAAGGTGAGAGAAGTTGATGATGGCATCCCTGCCTCAAATGCTCCCACTGGATAGGCAGCTGTAATTGGACATACAAAACTTTTCAATGGTCCCACAAGGTAAAGTCATGATTCATGAGCTGCTTACCTACAACAGTGATAGTCTCCACTGCTGAGCTCTGCAGGTCTGTTATTCCAGCCTGAGGAATGTTGACAGTGGCTGTACAGGTGTACTGACCTCCATCAGATGTTCTCAGTGGAAAGAACACATAGTCCACAGAACTACTGTTCACTGCTGACAACTCAGTTGAGTTAGGGAACACTATCTTCAAGTCAGGCAGTACCACCAGACTAGCCACCACACTAGCTGAACAGTGCAGGGAATAGATCAGACCAGCAATGGAGTCTCCAGAGAATGAGATAGTGATATTAGGAGCAGGCAGAGCTGAATGAACAAGACAATGTATGCCATCATGTGGAGTGGTTAGGCATACACAATATTAGGAATAGTAATTACTTACCCAATACAGTGATATTGACATCATCACTAGCAGTAACCTGCTGGACATTACTTCCTCCAGTGACTGTCACAGTACATGTGTATATACCATCATCGAGGTCAGCTAGAGGACTGATGGTGAGACTGTCTGTGTAGGTACTGCCAGAGCCACTGGCACTAGTGACTGAGTACCTATCACCAGAAATATCTCTTGGGCCACTCCATTCAGTCACGACCCTCTCTCCATTGTCCACATTAGGATCCAGTGTCACAGTACATGTGAGAGTGAGGCCAGTACCAGCATACAGAGGAGGAGTGTAGTTGAGAGTTACAGTCACATCAGGTGGAGGGACTGGGGTCACAAGTGGTATACACACTATACAGTACAATATCAGCTACTGACTCACTCTCCACAGTGAGGATGGAGCTACTCTGACCACTGACATCCACACTAACTGAGGCTATCACCACTGAGGCTCTGCAGGTGTACTGGCCAGCATGGGATGTCCTCACTGGGTCCAGAGGGAGGTCCACCATTAGGTCCATGTTTATAGTAGCTAACACAGTGCCTTCTGGCCCCAGCAGCTTCACAGTAGGTTGTACTGCTAGATATGGAATGGCTGTCACTGTACACTGCACAGTGAGAGGGTCTCCAGCAGTGACTGTGGTGTCTACGGGAGAGATCATCACTACAGGATCTGGGAGGGCTGGAGGGAGAGAATACTAAAAAAAGACACAATTATATGCATATCTGTGATTACCTTCCACGGTGATAACTTTCTTTGCACTTTCCATTGGTCCCTGTACAGTGATATGTGTTTGGTATGTAGTGACAGTCAGTTGGCATGTGTATCTGCCACTGTCTGAGGTAGCCACAGGAGAGAAACTGAGAGTGGCTCCACCAGTAGAGATCCGATCAGGAGAGGTGTCTACTGCTGTACCATCCACCGTCCAGGTCACTGCTGTGTGTGGACTAGTGTCCACTGATGGACTCAAGGTATAGTCACATGTCATATTGAGGGTAGTCCCAGCAATGGCAGTACCAGTGACAGTGATGGATGGAATGGGGACTGGGACTGAGGAATGGTGTGTTTAATGTACAGGGAACTGTGAAGTGACACAATAACTCACTCTGCACAGTAACAGTAGTGATATTGGTGACAGAGGATCCATTGAGAGTGGCAGTACAGATGTACTGGCCAGCCTGAGATGTTGATATAGTACTGAGTGTGAGGACACTGGACACCTCCTGTCTATTAGTAGTGGGGTCAGCTGGGGTAGGAGTTACTCCAGGTCCCTCCCAGTGGAAGTCTGGAGTACCAGTCACTCCAGTAGGCAGAGTGGCAGAGCAGGTGAGAGTGACAGTGTCTCCAGCCATGACAGAGGAGGAGGGAGAGGAGGTGAGGGATATGATGACTGGCTCTGTGGAATTGGAATCTATGCATTTATCTGCACGCCATACATTTACACAAGAGACACATGTAGTATTGTCACTAGCACTTGATAGGTACATAACTCATGTTCCCCAAATCATCACATCATACCTATAGTGATAATCACTGCAGCAGTCACACTACTGGGTAGCATATTGGAGGTGGCCACCATGGTAATGGAATAGGTAGCCCCTGGAATTAGTCCAGTGATGGTGGTGGTAGTGGCAGTAACTCCAGCCATCTCTGAGCCAGTGTGTCCTCCATCTTGCTGGTGGTAGTAGATGATGTAACCAGTCACAGCAGGTTCTACTAATGGAGGTGTCCAGGAGACTTGTACACTGTCCACTCCATTCTGAGACACAGTCACACCAGAGGGAGGGGAGGGAGCTGGAGGGAGAGAGAGAGGTATTGAATGGAGTAATAGAAGGTGGCATTAGGTGATGGTCGGTTGATGTTTTGGAGGTCTCAATAATTTTTGGTTGGACTGGAACTAGTATTACAATTGTAAACATGGACACTAGTTGTACAGCAGTGGAATTGACTTACCTAAACGTATGTTCATTACTTTGATACTCTCACTAGGGAGGTGTTGTGATGTGGCCACAATGGATATGGTGTAGATGTATCCATTCTGAAGACCAATTAGTAGGTGGTTGTCTGTGGAGCCATCACTAACATCCTCACTGCCACTGCTGCCACCACTATAGTAGATCCTGTACCCAGTTGTATCCCCCAGTGGAGTGGGTGGGCTCCAAGACACTCGGATATTAGTTGGACCTTCCTGGACTGCCACCAGGTTAGTGGGAGCTGAGGCAACTGGAAAAAAGTTGTATATACTGACAGTATTAGCATCCACTATCAGTATATCCTGTATACCTTCTGCAGTGAACTGTGCTGAATCTTTGGATGGTTTGTGATTAGCCACAGTACATGTGTAGAGTCCTCCCAGTCTCCCAGTCACAGTCAGGGTTTGGGTGTACTGTGCAGTCATGTGATTATCTAACACAGTCTCAGTTCCTTCAGTGACAGTGACAGAGTCTCTGGTCCAAGTGACAGTGGTAGCAGGTCCACCAGTGGAGAAACAGGTGAGGGTGAACTGAGGACTGGCTCCATTGAGGTCAGAGTCCACAGTGAATGTCATACCACCAGATATTGTGATGTCTCCTGAAATTGAGGGTTGAGTGGTGCATAGTAGATATAAATATATCCATGTACACATACCTCCTCCTCCACTGTTGTACAGTCCCACATAGACAGTCTGATTTGTGAATGTATCATCCTCTACCACACAGTAATATATTCCCTCAGATGGAGCATCACTAGCAGTGTTCCTAAGCAGATGTACCATCACAGGATATCTCTCCCTCACGAATCCAGGAACATCATAAGTATATCGATCACCAACTCTAGTCCCATCTGGTGCAAACCAGTCTCCTCCAGAATGGTTTCGTCCACCAGGATTAGAAGTGAGATTACCAAAATGGTTAGTATTACAGATGAGAGCAGTGTCATTAGTGGAGCCAATATCACTGATCACCACATAGCCATGGTTAAGGATGTAGTTACCATTCAGAGTAAGATACAAACCTATATAGAATGGCAGAGTAGAAGGCTAGCTCTAAAATACTGTATCACTAGCACTGTGAGCACTGCAAAAAATGGGTAGTTATTTTAACCATTAGGTATGGTTACCTCAGTTGCAACATAGCTATTTTTTGTAACTACGAACTCTCAAGAGGTATAGGATATCCACAAGGAATGATGTCTGTAGCTATATCTCAAGAGGTATAGAATATCCACAAGGAATGATGTCTGTATATCTCAAGAGGTATAGAATATCCACAAGGAATGATGTCTGTATATCTCAAGATACTCCTTGTAATATTACCTTATCTCACAAAGGTAGTCACGTATACAACCCCACTGTATTATACTTCTGTAGTAAAGTGTAATGGAGGAGTACCTCGTACTCATGTATGCAATCAGCGTAATTATGTTCTACATATCCTTTGCATACCAAGACAGGTTGTAGTCATGTAATGCAACTGAGGTGACCAACACACTGGTCAAAACAACCACCTCTTTTTTGCAGTGTCTCAAGGTGTGTCTCAAGATGTGTCTCAAGGTGTGTCCATATTAGTAGCCTGGTTACAGGTAGATTCTATATAGTAAAACACTCCCAGAGGTGATACATAAACATACCTTCTAATTCAACATTGAGAGTTGCTAGTGCATGAGATGGTTTATTGTTAGCCACAATACATGTGTAGAGTCCTCCCAGTCTCCCAGTCACAGTCAGGGTGTGGATGTACTGTGAAGTAGTGCGATTATCTAACACAGTCTCAGTTCCTTCAGTGACATTGACAGAGTCTCTGGTCCAAGTGACAGTGGTAGCAGGTCCACCAGTGGAGATACAGGTGAGGGTGAACTGAGGACTGGCTCCATTGAGGTCAGAGTCCACAGTAAATGTCATATCACCAGATATTGTGATGTCTCCTGAAAGTAAAACCAGAACACACCATATCAATATTAGGACAGATGTGCTAATTGATATGTGTTTGGCTCCACCCATGAGGTGTGGTCAATGGCAATACTGCTTATTGAGTATTATAGGATGTAACATTTCTTAATACCTCCTCCACTGCCATATAGTCCCACATAGACTGTCTCTCCAACTGATGGATCACTATCATCATAGACAGCATTAGTTGCAATAACACAGCGATATATACCAGATGGTCCATTAGCACCGTTCCTACGGCGTATGTGGACTACCTGATCTTGACGATCCTCATAAATATCATCTCCATCACTATAGAATGTCAGACTTGTGTTACTATCAGGAGCAAACCAGTCTCCACGATGAAGTCCCTCTCTACTACGGCAACATGTGCTCAAGTCAGTGTGACACTGTACAGTATCACTATCACTGCCACTTCGATCATCCCCCACTTGACTGAGGTCCACATAGGAATGGTTGAGTAGAGGATTTCCCAGGAATGTGACATAAGGAGCAGTCCAAGACTGGACCTCCACCAGAGACCAGAGGAGACACAGCACCACTGGAAGTATCCTCCTCATTGGAACTACATTCAAATACATTAGTATTTCAAAAATTTCTGACTAACTAGGTACTGACATAATTCAGCTTAAACACTAGTCAAATAACTACTTATCAAACAGTTTCTCAAACAGTAGTCTTCATCAGTGTCATAGTGAAACAAAACCAAACCAGCAGTTTATAAAGTAGAGTCTCAGACTAAAAGGCAGATGAGACAGACTGACAAATGGGTATCCATAACCATACAAAAAACACGCAGATGGCTTGTTTGTACAGCAACCATAAAATGCAAATTACATGCAAAATAAGGAAACAAATAACTGCAAACAATAACAAGTATTTATGGTTACTGTATGCATTTGTGGTTGATGCACACACAATCCATCATTACTTACTGTCTGTGTTTTATGTAAGGTGTGTATATTTGCAGTTCCTTGTATTGAATACCATCTACGTTTAAGTCTGAGTCCCTATTTTATAATCATTATGCCACTGAAGACTACTCTATGATGGTTAAAACTCTGGCAATTAAAGTGACTAGTCTAGTAAGTGTTCTATCTAAAACAAAGATGGTACTTTTCTTCCTGATTTATAAAATTGAAAGAGTGCTAACAACAGATATGATTTGTGTTCTGTATTATGACTAGCAATAAAGTGATATTAGTAGATACGGTATATTTGTTGCTCTACCATACTATATAGCTATAGAAAACTGGTTATATATATTGTATTGCAACTTACACTTGCACTGTGGTCAATGTCGTGGATCTGCCGCTACCATAAATTAGCGTGTATATTTGCCACCGCCGAAGTTTCTGCGCATGCGCACTCATCAGCCCTTTTCCGTAGCCACTATAGAAAAAATACGTCTGAATTGATTGAGGTGATGTAAAGCACAGTCTGTGGTTCAACAAATATATCTATAAATGAAGTCTTCATTAGCCATGGCGGCTTTCTTTCCAGAGACTGTGCTGTGATGGACAGGATGTTGGCCTGAAAGATAAAAGATACGTTAAGTGTTTGTATAGCACACATCACTAAACAAGGACAGGAGTTGTTCCTGTTTGTAGAGACAGTATCCAAACTAAAAACACCAGTCCTATGTTGTACACACTAGACACTGTATCACATGACTGGTAACTGAATATATATGACCCTTCACCACCTTCTGTGAGACCTCAGGAGCACTCCATATGTACTGTAGTGGAGTGTCAGTCATGGAAAACTTAAAGGTAATGAATGAAAGTAATGTTATAATGAATAAAGGTGCAAATGTGAACAATAATAATAATGAATCACATCAGACTTATTTTTGCCAAAAATTCATTTATTACAGTTTTCTTGCAAAAACATGCCTATAGCTTGTGTTAAAATTCAATTTTTAGTTACGAGGGAGGATGGAGCTCGAGGGAGAGAGAGAGGGAGGGAGGGAGAGTGAGTAAGGGGGTGAGGGGAAGGTTTAAATAATAAATATATCAATCAGGCCAATATTTCCTCTCACCTGCAGCTGGCCTGGGGTATGAGATTAATAGCAGAAATACTGCTGTCCTCTGCTACTTATGGCTCCGTCATAGAAGTAGATAGTACAACTAACTCTTTATACCACACATATTACTATAACAGTTCTTAGTGACACTATATATCAAGTGTTAACGTACACGCACAATAATCTTGAGGTGTACTTAATTGTGTACTCATGATCAGTGACCACACAAATCATATGCATGTCACATTACATGAGGTGTTTCAGAGTCTGCATCATGCATGGCTGGTCTAGCTCATTTAACTCCCTAGAACTCCGGACAATTCCCTGAGTACAATACCAACCACACCTTCTCACAGCTCCACAAGGAATAGCCATGTGTGGACAAATCCATAATGCATGGATAAAAATCCATAAAATTAGTAACATTTTCATACTCATACTTGAAGATTGCAAAGATAACTCACATACAGATATAATTATAGATTAGGGCTGAATATCATCATATGGTAAGAATTAGCTATGTACTGAGAGGTGAGCATGTTGTAGTCACCATCAGTAGATGGTGGTGACTGTAGTCATCATCTCTCTGACTTTCTGTGCCAGACTTCTCTCCTCTAGCAGTGGATTCTCAAGAACATTTATCACTGTCTCCCATGAGAATTCCGGACTCCCCTTCCCTTCCCAAATGTCAAACACACGAGCAAAGCAGTCCATACAGCTCTACCCCTCAGTGGTGTTTGGGACGGGGTTCTTTCTTAAGATTCATCCTGGACATCAGCTGATCCAGTGTTCCTCACACGCCAAATGTCCAACAAATGGCAGACATTTGGAATACTGGACATCCCCTGGTCGGAGCTGGAGACCTTCCCAGCCCCCGGGGGGGAAGGGAGGGATGGAGAGGGAGAGGGAGGGAGAGAAAAAATGGGAAAGAGCAAACGTGTTCAGTGTACACAATGTCAACTGATATCTCCCTTCCTCCCCCTCTCTCCTTACCACATGAACATGAAGAGGACAATAGCAGCTGTCATGAGAGCTCCATGACTGGCAGGAGACAGCATACCAAACATGGCAAATACTAGGGAGAGGGAGGGAGGGGGGAGAAAGGGAGAGGGAGAAATGTTACATAATATTCTGATATATACTGTGCCCACCTTATAAATATTAAACATCATATGAATAATCTACAAAAATAGCACTACCACTACATGCTATATAAGTGCAGTTACATCCATTCTCGTGTCATCAAATATAATCATAACACTACCATGTCAACTAGTTATTCATATAGCAATCCATTGTACAGTTACAGGTCAGGTGACTGGAGGGTGTACCTGACATCATGAATAGTTATGTTGGGAGGGGAGAGGGAGGCAGGGGAAGGAAGAGTGAAGGAGGGAGTGAGGTAATATATAACTCCATTCTAAAATGCTTGTACTACAGTTCCTTTAGTAGAATATAGCCTGGAAGACTACACCCATGGTGTATGAGCCTTGTGTCCAGACAACACCCTGAAGGGAGAGAGGGTCTGGTTGCTTTCAAGGGATTTAAGATTGATTGCTTTCCAGTTTGAGAAATCAAACTACCTATCACATTCACAGAAGTGTGCACGTGAGTGGATACTGCGAAATTTTGTTCCTATGCCTAATTTTACATACAGTCCGACTTCAGTTGGATGCGAAATTTCGTTCCTATCCTTTCTTTTACGTAGTCTTTTAAGAAATGAGGTGAAAGCAACCAGACCCTTTCCCTACGGGGTCTGGACTGGGGACAAGACTATACAGAAGGTGAAAAAATCTCATAACTGCTTTTGGGTAGCTCATATACCAAGGGCAGTGGTAACAAACCAGTTACACAATAGGTTTAGTGATCCAGTACTCAGGCTATGCCCTCATAGTGTAGTATCCACATGGGTGTAGTATACAGTGGAAGTTCAAATAGTACAGTTGATGGCAGTGTTCAATGTACATACAGTAGAACCTCTCTAATCAGGACACTCATAGCGAACTGTCCTAATTTTCAAGTACACTAGGGCTATATACATGGCAACGAGCCATACTTCTACCAGTTTGTCTCTCTCCCGTGGCTCTGTCTGTCTGCCCTGACTGTCAGAGAGTGTCCGGGATACGAATGACGGACTGGACAAGAGGATGGGAGGATGTGCGTCCCCGGTCGACCGCGATCCGAGCGCTAGCGCGCGCGAGCATTCAACGGGGCGCGCGCGTGCAGGGACGGAATATCCGGATCTCCGGATATGCAAAAAAGCGAGATCCATTCACACATGTATTATATCATATGATAGATGGTAACAGTTCTATAACTCATGTCTCCATTCCTCCACTGTAGTGACCACTGCAGTCAATATCTCCATGATTTAGAGGACATACTTCTCTCATCTAGTACTGGAGTGTAAAGAATGTCTATCACTGTCTCCCATGACAACTGAGGACAACTCCCTGTGTGGACTGTAGTGGAGGGAAAGTGGAGGAGAACACATAATGGTGGGAACTAAAGTAATGGATATGTTAATATAGTGGAAACTGTCTAATCAGAATACAGTGGAAACTGTCCTGATTAGTGAGGTGTCCTGACTTCAGGGGTTAAAAAGTACACAAACATGTCATTTTAGGACAGAGGGGAGAGAGGAGGGAACGAATCTTTAGAGGTGTGTGTTTGGACCTTGGCTCACTAGAACCCAGTCCCCTGGATCGCTTTTGCCCTACAGGTGGATTGCAGTCTCTTCCTGATATATGATGCTTGAGGGGCTTTCAGCACTTTCAAAAACGACTTATTGTTCATATAACCATGCAATAGGTGTTTCACGTGGCACTGTGGTCTATTTACAGCCAATCTGCACATGCATATGCACAGTAGTTAAGTCGCACATGGAACAAGTCAATTATTCAAACCTTCCAAAATGCTCACTATTATTCAAGCCTTCCAATATGCTCGGTATTATTCAAAAGACTATTCCTGAATAATTAGCTCAGGGCTACTGGCAGGAGAGAGCATACCAATTGTACAATTTCCTTGTCTAGTTTCAGAGAGACATATTCCAACATAGTTGACCAAGAGGTGAGAGAACATACAAAGTAGATGGAAAAGGCCTGTGTGGTATTCATAGTGAAACAGTGAATGTGAACTCTTGTTTCACATTCCATAAGTTGCATTCCTTTGTTTACATACAGTTGCCTTTTTTCAGTTATTGTTTATATTCACTGAGGATGGTTGCTGTATAGCTCACGAAAGATTTGATGTCATAATTAGTTTTGTTTCCTGGCTAGTGTAATCAGCTACATCTAGTTTCAAAGAGACATATCCCAACACAGTTGACCAAGAGGTGAGAGAACATACAAAGTAGCTACATCTACTGTTATATATATACTGGAGCTATTGCCTCTCTCATCTATAAACTATTCTCACTACAGCCACACTCTTTCAGTGGCTACAGGGATATGGGGAGGGGCTTTATTGGAGTACAGTACACTGTATATGACTTCATACACTCTCTTATATAGCTCAGCCATGGCTGAACAACAAACTCAGTTTGCCTACCACAACATTCAGCTCTACAAATCAGAGAGTCTTGGTAGTGGATCATATGGAGGGGTGTGTAAGGCCAAGTGTGATGGGCTACTGTGTGCTGCCAAGATCATGCACCCCACACTCTTTGACCTCCGCGACCCTGGAACAGCCTCCTACCTACGCAAGTTCCGGGAAGAATGTCACCTACTTAGCTTAGCTAGGCACCCCAATGTTGTCCAGTACCTGGCTACCTACTATGACCCTGACACCCGACTGCCTGTTCTCCTCATGGAACTTTGTGATGAAAGTCTCACTGCATTCCTGGAGCGATCTCCAGGATCACTGTCCTACCACGTTCAGCTCAACATCTGCCTGGACATAGCACTGGCTCTGGTCTACCTCCACTCCAATGGTCTCATCCACAGAGACCTAACGGGAAACAATGTCCTAATGATCGCTGGCACTCGAGCCAAGATCACCGATTTTGGCATGTCCAAGCTTGCCACTGGCAATCCTCGCATGACAGCCTTGACCCTGTGCCCAGGTAATCTACTGTACATGTCACCTGAAGCTCTCGATGAAGCTAAATCCTACACAGCTAAGCTTGACATCTTCTCCTTTGGTGTAATAGTAATTCAGATCTTGACCAGGCAGTTCCCAAATCCAACTGATCGGTTTTGCATTGTTCATGTCCCTCAGCTCAATGATGAAGTTCGTCGTGTAGTTCCAGAGAATGAGCGACGTCAGGCCCATCTCCAGTTGATCCCAGACACTCACTCTCTAAAGCCACTTGCCTTCCAATGCCTGAAGAAGGAAATGCAACGTCCCTCAGCTCTTCAGCTTAGTGAGAGGCTGTCCGAGCTGAAACAAGACCCTCAGTACACAGAGAGCATGCATCAGGCACAGAACAGCAGTGAAATCCAACAACTTGAGCAGCAACTTAGAGACCAGAGAATCTTGACTGAGGCTAAGACAAGGGAAGCTAGTGAACACCAGGCATGTAGCACACAGCTACAGAGGATGGTGGAGGCCAAGGATAGACAGCTTCAAGAAAGACAGCAAATCATTGAGACCAAGGATCAACAGATACAAGAAAAGCAGTGTACAATTGCAACTAAACAACACGCAATAGAAACCAAGGAGAGACAGTTACAGCAGACACAACAGCAGCTCCGAGACAGTCAGCAGTTAATGGAACAGTTTCAGCAGAGCCTGCAGCACAAGGACAAGTCTATCAGTGACCTCCAGCAAACCATATCACACCATGAGAGGGAGAGGGAGATTCAACAGTTGAAGCAGCAAGACATTGCCAGCAGTATCCAACCACAACAGCTGCCAGTCATAGCAGAAAAAATACAAACAGCTACAGCAGTATCAGTAGCTCAGAAAGGTATCAGCAAGATGACATGGAGAAAGGGGAAGAAGGCACCAGAGACAATGAAGAGAGGAGCAGCAGTAGTGTATGGGAACACGGCCTACTTTACACCATTCCACTCAATAAGGGTATTCTCATACCAGAACATTCTAGGAAATGAACAGTGGTCTAGGCTACCAGATAACCCTAATAAGGCCTTCGGCCTAGCTGTTATTGATGGTCTCCTCACTAGTGTGGGTGGTTGGTCACAAGGATGGTTTAGTAGAGGTGCCACCAACACTCTCCTCAGTCTCATAGGAGAAGGTGAGAGGAAGAAGTGGTCTGAGGTCTTCCCTCCTATGCCCACACCACGCCAAAGTACATCTTGTATCACTACTGAGAAGGGGCTAGTTGTGGCAGGAGGTGAAGCAAATGATTACGTGGAGATGATGAACCTGGCCACTGTGGAGGTGATGGACATCAACACAAAACAGTGGACCACAGTCTGTCCCCTCCCACAAAAACTGTGGTTATTATCAGGCACTGTCTGTGGGGACTCACTCTACCTAGCAGGAGGCCTTACTGGAGTTTTAGGGTCAAAATCTGTTTTCACCTGCTCCCTTCCTGATCTCTGGCAACCTGAGACACTTGGATCCAGAATACGACGGACACTTACTAGGTCAAATGTATGGAATGAAATCAGCAGTCTACCAGTAACAGGCTCTACTCTTGCCTCATTTGGTGGTCACCTGCTGGCTATTGGTGGGAGAGATGATAACTCAGTGAATCCCACCACTGATGTCTATAGATATGATTCCCACACTGACTCATGGCATGTCATTAGTCAGATGAAGAACAAACGATCACATTGCTTGGCAGTCACTCTTCCTGAAGACCAATTTATAGTAGTGGGAGGATGGACAGATGAAGGAGACACAGACAGTGTTGAGATTTTGGAGGACAAGTGACAATGGATATCTTTCCTCTCCACATGAACACAACGTACACATTACATGTATACCACATCCACTATATAGCATCAGTCAACCTAAGTGAACTAACTCTCTGCGCATGCGCAGGAGGGTTACAGTCGTTGGCTGTCGTCTCACCTCTGGGGGGTCTGTTCGTCCTGAAAATACTGTCAAGTATTCAGCGGGCAACGGAGGTCAAAACATTTGTGGAATTTTCTCTGAAACCACTGCGTTGCAGAGATCCAGCACTGCCCCCATTGAAGGCCAATATGTACAGTCAGCCATTTTCCTGCGGAAAGCACGCATGCGTATTTAACCACGCATACGTGGTAAGCGTCCTGTGCTGAGGTTGTCGTGAGTCGAGTTGCCATTGGTCAGCGGCGTAGGCAGGATTTAAAGAATGGGGGGGGGGGGGGGGGGACTCAGTGGTGGAAATAGCGCGAGCCTTTTGTTTAGCCACGCCCCCATTTTGAGACCGATCGCTCTCTAGTGGCCCACGATCGCGAGTTTCTGAATTTGCGTAGCTACCAGAGGTGTACTGTAGTACTCTAGCTGTACAGTCTGTGAGTAGAGCTAGAGGGGTGTTCGTGTACTACATGTACATGTATAGATCTATAAGCGCTGAGGTTTATTGTACGCGCGAGTTGATGTGCTGCGAATCTACTGTAGCTACCCTGCTGTGCTTAGCTAAGCCGAAGGTGAATCACAAATACATACTACCAGTAGCTTTCTCGCTCAGAGGCTCTATCGCTGCTAGTGCGCAACTGAAAGAGGGGGTGCTCGAGCCCCCGCTGCCCCCCCCTGCCTAGCTAGGCGCCTGCATTGGTCATGCCTCCACAATGGACCATGTCGCATGAACTCTTCGGAGTGTTCTGCACTTTAGTACATTCATTTATAAATGAATGCACGGAATACACAAGTGCAGAACCCTCAGTGCTGCATGGACCGAACAGCCCTGTAGGACGAGCCAACTTTAGTTCTGGCCAGCGCCATCGCTTCTAAACCAAAAACACGGAGATCGGGATCGAGTTTGGCTCGTGATTTACCCTCCTGTTACTTTTGATCTTTCAAAAATATACAAACACGGGAGATTTCGGTCAATCTAGGCGTTACTGGACCTCTTGTACCTGTCTCCTTAGGTACAAGAGGTCCAGTAACGGCTAGAATACTTGTATTGAGACTATTATGTTGAAATCACATGTCACCACGAGTAATCTACAAATATAACACTACCATGGCAACCAGTTATTCATATACCAATCTAAACCAGTCCATTGTACAGTTACAGGTCATGTGACTGGAGGGTGTACCTGACATCATGAATAGTTATGTTGGTAGGGAGTTGATATAACACTACCATGGCAACCAGCTATGAATAATGTCATGTACAAAATTTAAACCAGTCAACTCTACAGTTCCACCCATTTCCTAGTCTAGTTTCAAGGAGACATATCCCAACACAGTTGACCAAGAGGTGAGAGAACATACAAGATTTATATTGTTTACAGAGATTTTATCACAACATTGATCATTGGGGTACTTTACCATCACACCAATTTCCACATGTAGCCTAGCTTTCGTTAGTGAGATACAGAAATGCCTACCTGAGGCTATTTGTTGTTATATTACATTGTTTACAGAGATTTTATCACAACATTGATCATTGGGGTATAAAGCTTTACCATCACACCATGTGGAAATTGGTGTGATGGTAAAGTACCCCAATGATCACTGTTGTGATAAAATCTCTGTAAACAATGTAAATCTTGTAGTATAACAACAAATAGCCTCAGGCAAGCAATGCTGTATCTCACCAACAAAAGCTTCACTAAAAGTGAAATTGATATGGTGGTAAAGCTTATTAACCCAAAGATCAACATTGTGATAACATCTCTGTAAACCATGTACATGTATATCTTGTAAAAAAATAGCCTCAGGCAAGCCAAAAAAAATAACAGGAGACAAGTAAATAAAAAATTTAGGAAATTTGAAAGGAAATAATATAGGGATTGCATAAAAGGAACGGAGACAAGATTGGGACACAGACATTTTATATATCGACGTACACATAATGTTACATTGATATTTCATAACATGTCTGTGTCCCAATCTTGTCTCTGTTCCTTTTATGCAATCCCTATATTTCCTTTCAAATTTCTATTTACTTGTATCCTGGAGCTATTGCCTCTCTCATCTACAAACTACACCCATACCCTTTCAGCAGCTACAGGGATATGGGGATGGGGCTTTTGTTAAATTACTCAAGACTTATTTCATACTCTCTGTTGTATAGCTCTGCCCATGGCTGAACAACAAACTCAGTTTGCCTACCATAACATTCAGCTCTACAAATCAGAGAGTCTTGGTAGTGGATCATATGGAGGGGTGTGTAAGGCCAAGTGTGATGGGCTACTGTGTGCTGCCAAGATCATGCACTCTACACTTTTTGACCTCTGGAACAGACTCCTATCTACGCAAATTCCGGGAAGAATGTCACCTACTTAGCTTAGCTAGGCACCCCAATGTTGTCCAGTACCTGGCTACCTACTATGACCCTGACACCCGACTGCCTGTTCTCCTCATGGAACTTTGTGATGAAAGTCTCACTGCATTCCTGGAGCGATCCCCAGGACTACTGTCCTACCATGTTCAGCTCAACATCTGCCTGGACATAGCACTGGCTCTGGTCTACCTCCACTCCAATGGTCTCATCCACAGAGACCTAACGGGAAACAATGTCCTAATGATCGCTGGCACTCGAGCCAAGATCACAGATTTCGGCATGTCCAAACTTGCCACTGGCAATCCTCACATGATAGCCTTGACCCTGTGCCCAGGTAATCTACTGTACATGTCACCTGAAGCTCTCGATGAAGCTAAATCCTACACAGCTAAGCTTGACATCTTCTCCTTTGGTGTAATAGTAATTCAGATCTTGACCAGGCAGTTTCCAAATCCAACTGATCGATTTCAATCTATTCATGATCCTCGCTATGACAAAGAAGTTCGACTTGTAGTTCCAGAGACTGAGCGACGTCAGGCCCACCTCCAGTTGATCCCAGACACTAACCCTCTGAAGCCACTTGTCCTCCAATGCCTAAAGAAGGAAATGCAACGTCCCTCAGCTCTCCAGCTCAGTGAGAGGCTGTCTGATCTGAAACAAGCCCCTCAGTACACAGAGAGCATGCATCAGGCACAGAGCAAAAGTGAAATCCAACAACTTGAGCAACAACTTAGGCACCAGAGAATCTTGACTGAGGCTAAGACAAGGGAAGCTAGTGAACACCAAGCACATAGCACACAGCTACAGAGGATGGTGGAGGCCAAGGATAGACAGATACAAGAAAATCAGCTGAGAATTAAACAATACCTAGCTGCAATTGGAACAATGGAGAGAGACTTACAGCAGACACAACAGCAGCTCCGAGACAATCAACATTTAGTGGAACAGTTTCACCAGAGCCTGAAGCACAAGGACAAGACCATCAGTGACCTACAGCAGACCATATCACACCATGAGAGGGAGAGGGAGATTCAACATTTGAAGCAGCAAGACATTGCCAGCAGTATCCAACCACAACAGCTGCCAGTCACAGCAGAAAAATTACAAACAGCTACAGCAGTATCAGTAACTCAGAAGGAGATTAGGAAGATGACATGGAGGGAGGGGAAGAAGGCACCAGAGACAATGGTTAGAGGAGCAGCAGTAGTGGATGGGAACACAGCCTACTTCAGACCAGCTGGCTCATCCACGGTATACTCATACCAAAATATTCTAGGGAATGAACAGTGGTCTAGGCTACCAGATAACCGTAATGCAGCCTTCAGCCTAGCTGTTATTGATGGTGTCCTCACTAGTGTGGGTGGTAGAGGTCCCACTAATACTCTCCTCAGTCTCACAGGAGAAGGTGAGGGGAAGCAGTGGTCTAAGGTGTTCCCTCCTATGCCCACACCACGCAGTCTTACAGCTTGTATCCCTACTGAGAAGGCTCTAGTTGTGGCAGGAGGTGAGGCAGGTGGTGATCTGGCCACTGTGGAGGTGATGGATATCAACACAAAAATGTGGACCACAGTCTGTCCTCTCCCAAAAAAACTGAGGTCACCATCAGGCATTGTCTGTGGGGACTCACTCTACCTAGCAGGAGGCTACACTGGATTTTCAGGGTCAAAATCAGTTCTCACCTGCTCCCTTCCTGATCTCTGGCAACCTGAGACACTTGGATCGAGAATACGACGAACACTTACTAGGTCAAATGTATGGAAAGAAATCAGCAGTCTACCAGTAGCAATCTCTACGCTTGCCTCATTTGGTGGTCACGTGCTGGCTATTGGTGGGAGAGATGACTCAGGGAACCCCACCACTGATGTCTATAGACATGATTCCCACACTGACTCATGGCACGTCATTAGTCAGATGAAGAACAAACGATCGCAGTGCTTGGCAGTCACTCTTCCTGAAGACCAACTTATTGTAGTGGGAGGAGACACAGACACTGTTGAGATTTCGGAGGACAAGTGACAATGGACTGTCTATATAACACAAACCTACACATTACATGCATACCACATCCATTGTATGTACTATGACCTACCAATGATTATGTGCTACATATATAAATTAACACAGCAGTCAACCCAATTGAACTCTACACGATTTATAAATGGACGTGTTGTTATGGATGCATTGTCCAATGAACACACTCTAAATAATTATTTGTGCACATAATGAAAATGCATAATATAGACATCCTTAGTACCTACAGCCTGAGGTCTACATTCTACACTTTCATGTCACTCCTCGACGACAAACTCTTGTGAGGGGAAATCACAAGGGGGTTGGGGAAATTCAAGGACACCCAATAGTGTACTCTGACCTACCAATGATGATGAGTATCATAGAGAATATCTGAATGCCTGATCCAAGAGAAGCAGTCAGTAGAGTGGGATGGAGAGAGGGTCAGAAGACATCTCCATGGACTAGAGAGAGAGAGAGAGAGAGAGAGAGAGAGAGATGGCCTACATAATATCCGAATATCTGAATATGCAGAAAGTGATATTCCACAGACTCTGTTATGAGTTAATCATGATGTAGTGACCACTGCAGTCAATATCTCCTGAGTACTGAGTGGACACGTTTGAAGCAAAATATAAGAGAGATTTCACTGACAATTTTGATTCACAGTTGCCAACTGTCCCGATCTAAGCGGACAGTCCCGAATTGATTGTCCCATGTCCCACCTGATGGACAGTTGTCCCGATCAATTTCATGCATGTGCACTGCTTTCAGGCCAATGTTTCCCCTCACATGGCCTGGATAGGGCTAGTGTAGTGTTCAATCCTGCAGCAGAAACACTGATGTCCTCTGCTGATGAATGTCATAATGTAGAGGGGGGACACACTATAACATACCACACATATTACTACAATATAGTATGTACTTATATCAAGTGAGGGAAGTGGGTCCTAAAACCTACAGTCACTACATGACACCAGTCCTTTGGTGTGTAATTCTAGATTCCAATTTCAATTCTCAATGGACTCATACACATCCACTTCTCCTGCTCCATCTCCATTCTCTGGAGTGGGTGTGGCCACAGGTGGGCGTGAGAGAGGTGGATGGGAGGGGGGAGGAGGTGAGGCAACCACATATCCTTCAGGGGGGCTCCCAAGGGGGCTGCAGCTGGTGACTGGTTCATAGTCGTCATCTGGTCTCTCTCTAGGTTTTGTTGCAGTGTTAGCAGCAGTGGTGGTAGAGGCCACACCCTTTCCATCTGGTGAGCCTGGCAGTGTGGTCAACTCATGTCTGTCAGGGAAAATGTGCATATCAAGAGACATGCCATATATGATAGTATGAGTGTAAGTGTATGTAAGAGAAACAACTTCTAGCTAGACAGCAGGGCTCTGAACAAAACTCACCCATCTCTCTTGATGGACTGATCTCTATGACGATATTTCAAAACAAGAGCCACTATTGTGATAACTGAGACAGAAATAGCTACAATGAGGACTATGATGACAGCTACTACTCCTCCACTGATGGTGATGGATGGAGTGGGGACTGGGACTGAGGAAGAGATGTGTTCAACATGATAAGGTGACAACTGTGAAGTGACACAAGAGCTTACTCTGCACAGTAACAGTAGTGGCAATGGTAATAGAGGATCCATGGAGAGTGGCAGTACAGATGTACTGTCCAGCCTGAGATGTTGATATAGTACTGAGTGTGAGGACACTGGACACTAACTGTCCATTCTTAGTGGGGGGAGCTGGGGTTACTTCACCAGGCCCCTCCCAGTGGAAGTCAGTTACTCCAATAGGCAAAGTAACAGAGCAGGTGAGAGTGACAGTGTCTCCAGCCATGACAGAGGAGGAGGGGGAGGAGGTGAGGGAGATGATGACTGGCTCTGGGGAAGTTGAACTGATTTAAATCCATACATTTATCTCCCATACAATTACCTATAATGATAATTTCTGCACCAGTCACAGTACTGGGTAGCATACTGGAGGTGGCCATCAGAGTAATGGAGTAGTTAGCCCCTGCAATTAGTCCAGTGATGGTGGCAGTAGTGGCATTAGCTCCAGCCATCTCTGAGCCAGTGTGTCCTACATCTTGCTGCTGGTAGTAGATGATGTAACCAGTCACAGCAGGTTCTCCTGATGGAGGTGTCCAGGAGACTTGTACACTGCCCACTCCATTCTGAGACACAGTCACACCAGAGGGAGGGGAGGGAGCTGGAGGGAGATGTCATACAAAACTTATACAAGATCTGTCACTAGATAAACACACCTTCAACATTGAAGGTTGCCTTAGCCTCAGATGGTTTATTGTTAGCCACAGTACATGAGTAGAGTCCTCCCAGTCTCCCAGTCACAGTCAGGGTGTGGGTGTATTGTGAAGTAGTGCGACTATCTAACACAGTCTCAGTTCCTTCAGTGATATTGACAGAGTCTCTGGTCCAAGTGACAGTGGTAGCAGGTCCACCAGTGGATATACAGGTGAGGATGAACTGAGGACTGGCTCCATTGAGATCAGAGTCCAAAGTGAATGTCATACCACGTATCACAACATCTCCTGAAATTGAGGGTTGAGTGGTGGTAGTAAAGTATCACATATATACATGTACACATACCTCCTCTTCCACTGTTGTACAGCCCCACATAGACTGCCTGATATGTGAATGTATCATCCTCTACCACACAGTAATATATCCCCTCAGATGGAGGATCACTAGCAGTCCTCCTCAGCAGTATTACCTTCATAGGACGTCTATTTCTCACAAATCCTGGAACATAATCAGTGCCTCGATTACCAACTGTAGCCCCATCTGGTGCAAACCAGTCTCCTCCAGAATGGAAGTAAGTGCTACCTGGGGTAGTAGTGCGATTACCAAAACGGTTAGTATTACAGATGAGAGCAGTGTCATCAGTGGAGCCAATATCACTGATCACCATGTAGCCATGGTTAGGGATGAAGGATCCATTCAGACTGAGAGAAACACCTAAATGCACAGTAGATGGATGTGTATATAACAAACAACAATAACAATATACAAGTGTAAAAAATTGGGTTGGTGTAAAACCTGGACCATGGACTATGGACTGCACCATGGACTGGACCATGGACTGGACCATGGACTGAACCATGGACTGAACTATGCTAATGTGTTCTAGATTGACAAGTTAGCTATGTAGCTTTGGAGGCCTGGATAAGACCGAAGACCTGCTACCTACTGCTTAGCTTGCACAGAAACTTATATACACGCTCCGTTAATAAGCGCTAATAAATCACAGACGAGAACAAACCCGTGAGGCAGTACCAGCCAGAGAAATTACAGCTACAATGGAATGTCGGAGGGTGCCCGAGAAAACGAGTGCTGGAATTCCAAATGCCAGTGAAAAATATTTATAATGAGGCAGATGAGCAATGTAATCAGCACCAGAGCCAGATAGCAGTGAGGTGGTGAAGAGGAGGGCCTTTAATGGGCGTGGGAGCTACTTGCATCTGCCAGTGATAAAATGAAGAATAGCTACTGAACACACACACTACAGTGTATGGCCCCTAAAACAAACCACATATTGGACTAGCTGGACCACATTCATTTCAGGGGTGGCGGAAGCAAATTTCGATTGGTCAGGCAAAACAGCACGTAAGTCCCAAAAAGTCAAATTTCAAAGTTCATGTCGATTGGCCCACCCGGGCATGACATACAGACAGGGCAGAGGAATGTTGACACAAAGTAAAGCGAATATGCACACATATTAAAATAAATGTAAAAGGCATAAAATATGACTAAAACAGTTACGGTCCATGGTGCACAGAGAGTCTAGCAGAGAACTCCAGGACGAGTCACTATTAGTAGAGCTTGTACGCGCATACGCGCGCGTCTTCAACCGCTAATTATTGGCCAGGCAACTGCCGGGTCTGCCCTACCTGTTCCGCCGCCCCTGCATTTGCTGCATAAACATCACTAGGCTTTTCAATACATGTACTTAAAAAATAGAGTGGTAGAAGGGTGCACCCTAGCTGAGTGTGCGCAGGAAACAGGCACATTAACATGTACATCAACTTCAAGAAGCGGCTACTACTACTACCTCACGAGTTTGTTGTCGTCTGTGAATATTACTGCATAGCGTACATAACTTCCTGTGCAAGCTAAACAGTAGGTATCAGGTCTTTGGTCTTACCCAGGCCTCCAAAGCTACATAGCTGACTTGTCAATCTAGAACACACCAGTGACTTTACTTAGTCCATAGTCCAGTCCGTAGTCCATGGTTCCAGGTTTTACACCACCCCCCAAAAATTGTCTGTTAGTGTTTCTGTACCATAAGTGTGTAAGTGTTTAGTCTGTAAGAGTTTCTGTACCCTATGATACCCTCAAAACTATACATGAGAAGCAGCTCATTTTCTGTGAGCTCTATTGTCTTTCTATTGTGCAAGTTGTACATTAACACCACACATAAAAAATATTTACTTACTTTGAGGAGTTTCTACAGTGATAGAATCACTGTATACTCCAGTGTCAGCACTGTTCACTGCTGCCACTTCAACTGTATACTCAGTAGCTGTAGATAGTCCAGAGATGGTGTACATTCCTCCACTGGAGTCTCCAGTAGCCATCTTAACAGTCCTGTCTCCCTCAGCACTCCCCTGTACACCATACCGCACTGAGTAGCCTGTTATGTCTCCATTGCGGTCAGTGCAGTTCACTGCCCCCCACTGGACAGTGATGTTGGAGGAGGTCACTGTAGATACTCTCACGGAAGTAGGGGCAGCAGATGGAGCTGAAAATTCAATAGGCTCAGTGACAGTTACTTCATATCATTGTATACAGAGGTACACTATATATCAGCCCATCTTTGACAGGTGTCTAAAAGTCAAAGTCAACACAGACAAGAGATGTTGCTCTATCTGATCACTCACCATGTTCTCTAGTGTCTCTAGTCACAGATTTAATGGAGTTATTACCAGCTGAATTATAAGCAGTGACAATGATAGTGTAAGTAGTGTCCCCTCGCAGGCCAGTTATGGTGTGGCTCACAGAGCTGCCACTAATGGTAGTACTGCCACTTAAAACCCCACCAGGACACTCTCCTGATGTCCACATCACCTCATAGCTGGTCACCACTGAGCCACTGGGAACACTCCAGGAGAGGGAGATGGAGGTGGATGACAGATTGATTGTATTGATACTAGGCTGGCCTGGAACTGGAATTACAGACACAGAAATGTACTATGGAACATGCAGTATCTACATATTTCAAAATTATCAACACATCCTATCATAGAGTCGGTAGACTCTATATGTAGGGATGGCGCCGACACGCCCATTAGCCTTAACAAAAGTAACGGCTCAGAACTCCCGAACGCGGATGTTTTAAGCCTTTTCAGACAAACTACATGCTCTGCGAGTGCTTCTATACACTATAATACTCTCAAAGTACGTAAAATATACAGTTACAGTGATTCTCAGAAATTTGTAAAAACCCGGATTGTTCATCATCTTCTTCTTCTTCTTCTTCTTCTTCTTCTTCTTTCTAATTCAGTTCAAACGGCCTACCGCGAAACTGGGGTTAGTAATCGCTCTAATTCTTTCACGAAAATCATTTATACTGGAGCGTACATGATCCTTGATGCACAAAATCTACATACCTTCTCCCAAAGCCGTCAAACTCCAGGTCTGCAACCTTACAAGTGTTAGTTTTAGACGCCATTTTCTTGTTTGCTCACGTGCCGAACACGTGAAGTTAGTTTTGTGCACTAGTGATGCAGGCTTTGTGTCCGTCGAGCTGCCGCTGTTTCGAGCGCTGTGTTGTCTTTTTTGGCTACGTTGCTCCGTTCCTTTACTGTTACAGGCAACTGGACCCGCTGTTGTACTCAGTAGGCAATGTTCGTACAAGACATGATGTAGGAGTCACTGACAATTGCTAGATATCCTGCTTATAGGTATGGAAGGGAGGTAGAACTCTGCACGAAAGTCAGTAGGTTTATATGTATTGCTACACAACTAAAAAAAACAGTGAAACAAGTGTAAAAACATTTTCACTAAAATGTTGAGGGATGTAGGGATGGAAGTGCCAAAAAGTATAGAAACAAGGTCAAAGTACACCATGCATGCATTCAAAGGCAGGGGACGATAGCATGCAACAATCATAACATGCGTAACCCCATATCCCTACATCTGTAAATTCTAAAAGGGGTTACGCATGTTATGATTGTTGCATGCTATCGTCCCCTGCCTTTGAATGCATGCATGGTGTACTTTGACCTTGTTTCTATACTTTTTGGCACTTCCATCCCTACATCCCTCAACATTTTAGTGAAAATGTTTTTACACTTTATATCATAGAGTCGGTAGACTCTATATGTAGGGATGGCGCCGACACGCCCATTAGCCTTAACAAAAGTAACGGCTCAGAACTCCCGAACGCGGATGTTTTAAGCCTTTTCAGACAAACTACATGCTCTGCGAGTGCTTCTATACACTATAATACTCTCAAAGTACGTAAAATATACAGTTACAGTGATTCTCAGAAATTTGTAAAAACCCGGATTGTTCATCATCTTCTTCTTCTTCTTCTTCTTCTTTCTAATTCAGTTCAAACGGCCTACCGCGAAACTGGGGTTAGTAATCGCTCTAATTCTTTCACAAAAATCATTTATACTGGAGCGTACATGATCCTTGATGCACAAAATCTACATACCTTCTCCCAAAGCCGTCAAACTCCAGGTCTGCAACCTTACAAGTGTTAGTTTTAGACGCCATTTTCTTGTTTGCTCACGTGCCGAACACGTGAAGTTAGTTTTGTGCACTAGTGATGCAGGCTTTGTGTCCGTCGAGCTGCCGCTGTTTCGAGCGCTGTGTTGTCTTTTTTGGCTACGTTGCTCCGTTCCTTTACTGTTGCAGGCAACTGGACCCGCTGTTGTACTCAGTAGGCAATATTCGTACAAGACATGTTGTAGGAGTCACTGACAATTGCTAGATATCCTGCTTATAGGTATGGAAGGGAGGTAGAACTCTGCACGAAAGTCAGTAGGTTTATATGTATTGCTACACAACTAAAAAAACCAGTGAAACAAGTGTAAAAACATTTTCACTAAAATGTTGAAGGATGTAGGGATGGAAGTGCCAAAAAGTATAGAAACAAGGTCAAAGTACACCATGCATGCATTCAAAGGCAGGGGACGATAGCATGCAACAATCATAACATGCGTAACCCCATATCCCTACATCTGTAAATTCTAAAAGGGGTTACGCATGTTATGATTGTTGCATGCTATCGTCCCCTGCCTTTGAATGCATGCATGGTGTACTTTGACCTTGTTTCTATACTTTTTGGCACTTCCATCCCTACATCCTTCAACATTTTAGTGAAAATGTTTTTACACTTGTGTATAGTAGAAGGGAGATAAGGCTAGTACACCAAAACAATTTCCTGGTCAAATTAAGTGTGCAAGGGCCTGTAAATAATTGTACATGTATAATGAGTAATGGACTATAGTGTTATAGAATTGCAGATCTTATGTACATGTACCTAGACCAATGTTCACTGTCATAGTGTCACTATGGAAGTGTTGTGATGTGGCTACAATGGATATGGTGTAGATGTCTCCATTCTGAAGACCAATCAGTAGGTAGTTGTCTGTGGAGCCATCACTAACTTCCTCACTGCCACTGCTGTCACCACTATAGTAGATCCTGTACCTAGTTGTATCCCCAAGTGGAGTGGGTGGGCTCCAAGATACTCGGATACTAATGGGACCTTCCTGAACTGCTGTCAGGTTAGTGGGAGCTGAAGCAACTGGAGAGATAACCAACACTTATATTTGTACTATCTGAAACACATCGTGTACATACAAGTAAAATATACTGCAGTTATTCTAGGTACATGGAAAGGCAGTGGTTGACACACATGACGTAGTATATACTGCATCCTTCCATCACCTTGAACAGTGTAACTAGTTGAATCCTCAGATGGTTTATTGTTAGCCACAGTACATGTGTAGAGTCCTCCCAGTCTCCCAGTCACAGTCAGGGTGTGGGTATACTGTGAGGTAGTGCGATTATCTAACACAGTCTCATTTCCTTCAGTGACAGTGACAGAGCCTCTAGTCCAAGTGACAGCGGTAGCAGGTCCACCAGTGGAGACACAGGTGAGGGTGAACTGAGGACTAGCTCCATTGAGATCAGAGTCCACAGTGAATGTCATACCACCAGATATCCAGACATCTCCTGGATTGAGGGTTGAATAGTATCCGACGTATATATCAATATACACATATATACCTCCTCCTCCACTGTTGTACAGTCCCACATAGACTGTCTGCTCTGTGAATGTATCATCCTCTACCACACAGTAATATATCCCCTCAGATGGAGTACCACTAGGAGTGTACCTATGTAGATGTACCATCATAGGACCTCTATTACTACCAAATCCTGGAACATTAGCTATAGTTTCATTTATACCACCAACTCTTGCCCCATTTGGTGCAAACCAGTTTCCTCCTGAATTTTGACTGGGAACAGTAACAGGACGGTTAGTATTACAGATGAGAGCAGTGTCATCAGTGGAACCAATATCAGTGATCACCACATAGCCATGGTTAGGGATGTAGACACCATTGAGAGTGAGATACACACCTGGAATGGTAGCAAGCTAGCTCAATAGTACTGTATCACTAGCACTAACCTGTGTCTGTGTCCATATTAGCTTGGTTACAGGTATATAGTTAAAACATTACTCCTAGAGGTGATACATAAATAGGGGCAGGGGGGGCGATCGCCCCCCAAATATTCCAGTAGGGGGGCCTCGCCCCCCCAATAAAATAGGAGCTATGACGACGGAATATGTGTTGCTGCTGCATGCACTCGATGTCTTTCAAAATGCGCTATATATATACTACTACAGGTATATACACGCGTGCAGATTACAGCTCTAGTAGCCCATCTCTTTATTGCAAATTGCGTAATGCGTGCGCGTACGTATTAGCCTCGCGGAGCCACGCCTTCTCGGGGGAGGGCGTGGCTCCGCGAGGCTATAGACAATCTCGCCCCCCCAACTCCGGACCGCTGCCGCCGCCTCTGATAAACATACCTTCTAATTCAACATTGAGGGTTGCTAGTGCCTGAGATGGTTTATTGTTAGCCATAGTACATGTGTAGAGTCCTCCCAGTCTCCCAGTCACAGTCAGGGTGTGGGTGTACTGTGAAGTAGTGCGATTATCTAACACAGTCTCATTTCCTTCAGTGACAGTGACAGAGTCTCTGGTCCAAGTGACAGTGGTAGCAGGTCCACCAGTGGAGATACAGGTGAGGGTGAACTGAGGACTGGCTCCACTGAGGTCAGAGTCCACAGTGAATTTCATATTACCAGACATTGTGATGTGTCCTGAAAGTGAAATTAAAACATGACCATATCAATTGATGTGAGGGGGTGTGATATGTATGTAAAAGTGGGGGGGGGAGAAAGTCTATGCAACATGTATGGGTGCGCTATGTATGTAAAAGAGAGGGAAAATAACATCTGAAGATCTTCAAAAGACGTGAATTGGAAGCCACTAACCCCTACATACAGTGTACATATGCAACATGTAGCTATGTGTGGATATTGTAAAGGATTGGGGGAGGTAGCTAGAATTGTATAGGTGAGGTGGCTGGCTGAGTATGGAGGAAGAAATGGAGCATGAGCCAGCTGTGTTATAAGGAGGATAGCTACTACTCTAAGTTGGATTCCTAATTTAGTAGAGGTACCAAGGTGAAATCTCAGATATCCCAATGTGTATGTGTATGTGTGGCTCCACCCATGAGGTGTGGTCAATGGTAGCACTGGAGCTTATTGTGTATTATGTGACGATTAATGTTAATTTTTCTCAATACCTTTTCCCCTTGCATACAGTCCCACATAGACTGCCTCTCCAACTGATGGATCACTAACATTATGGGTAGCATTAGTTGGAATAACACAGCGATATATACCAGATGGCCCATTAGTATTGTTCGTACGGCGTATGTGAACTACCATATTTTGACGATCCTCGTGAATATCAGGTTGACCATTTTCATTATGGAATGGAAGTCTTGTTTCATTACCAGGAGCAAACCAGTCTCCCCGTCCAGGGATACCATTAGGCTGACTACGACAACATGCCACCAGGTCAGTGTGACACTGTACTGTATTATTATCACTGCCTGTATAATTATTCCCAACTTGACTGAGGTCCACATAGGAATGGTTGGGTAGAGTATTCCCCATGAAGGAGATGTAAGGATATTCAGTCTGAGACTGGACCTCCACCAGAGACCAGAGGAGACACAGCACCACTGGAAGTATCCTCCTCATTGGAATACCTATTCTTATAATGTTCCTAAAATGGAAAAGAGTGGAATTCTAGAAGATCAATTTGCAATATAATTTATGTCATCCAATTTGTAACTGACAGCAGCTCAGGGGATGCAGTGTGTGTGCAATTCCATATACATGTCACTACTAATTATAAGAAGCTTCATGAAGAATTCAGTTAGTGTATAGCTACATACATATTCCGGTTTTGCTCATCCCTCACTTAGATTTGCTGTGCAATTTCTAGAGGAAATTGTCAATACATTGCAGCAAGGGCGTCGAAGGCAATATAAAAGAGTACTAGTAGCGGCCCATGTTTGTGGTGGCGCTGGTATAAGCGGCCCAGGCGCTTATCAGCCGCTGGGAAACCGCGAGAGTTCAGGCCAGAGGGCCCAGAAAGCACCATCAAGCGATAACAGTACAATCTCGCAAGTGTCGGATTGTCTGCGCAATCAAGGCGATCACTTGTTGTAGACTTTTAAAATTCTCTAACTCTTTGAAGCCTCTAGGCGGATTTGACTTGTCAGATAGTAGAGGCTACTGTGCCATAAGGCCACTATTCGTTGAAAATTAGTTTCTCATCCGGGGCTTTCCCAAAACAGGACGCGGGCGGGCGGACATTACCATTATGGCATTATTTATAAGTCAGAGTCAACCGCGTCCAATCGATCCTTACTACTACCAACAAAAGTTGAATGCTGTGCTGAATGGGATCCACCCTCGATGAATCGTGCTCCCTCCTGGTGGTAAACCCACGAAAGGTGAGATCTGGAGGATTCACCATACGTATGTATGCGCCAAGGCACCGACGATTTGCGACTGGTCTTATTGTACACGGTGCACACAAAAGCGAATAGCACGCGCCCAAAGTTCAAGGTTCAAGATGTGCGCATGAGCAGTAAGAAATAATGCCCTAATGGTGAGTTGCATGCGGGTAAATTATTTCATGCGGGCGGGGATAAGAAACTAATTTTCAATGAATAGTGGCCTAATACACTACCAATATAACTGTATTCACTTTTCTGCATGCGCAGCTGCAGGACTAACGTCAGGCTGATCGCCGCATGCGTAGCTCTATACGCGGCAGGCGTGCACATGCACCGCGGTGCGGCCGCCGGGCATAAAGTTATTCGTTACAACGACCGATCGATCGTCAAGAGTCCCGATCTGTCAAGAGTCTACTGTGCGCTGCGCCTACACTATACAGCTGAGATGGATGAAAGAAATTTTTGGTCTGATCAAAAAGCAGGGTGGCCATGGCCGCCCCAGCCGCTCCGACGCCCTTGGCATATTTTCTAGTACTAGCTACCCATCCCCTTCTATATGCAGCTACACAACTTGGCAGTCATTACATACGCCAGTAATTGTACTGGAACCTTAATACACTTGCCCACTGTCACTGATGTGGCACCACACAACTGCGCTCTGTCTGGGGTCCAACACGGGCAGAAATCTCGTACGGCCTTCAATGAAATTGCGACGATAAATCAGAAATCAAGGCCTTCACGAGTTTGTAAACGTCCGTATACTAACATAACGGTTTGGTAACTTCCGCATATTACTGTCACGTAGGGTCAAAATGAAGTGGGCAGGGCGGCGGAGACGGTGGGGCAGGTAGGGATTTATTTGCCTTACCACTTTTTGATGGTCCATACAGGAAATGACGTGTGCTGTGATTTTTATCCGAGATATAGTGGTTGCGTTCGCAGTCACGCAATTACCGGTACGCTGTATAGCTTAGTCCAGAGTCGTCTAATTTCGCTTCGTACGACGCAGCCGCGTAATGCCCGCGTAATGAGCAAGTTCAACCATACACAGCTGATGGATATAGGGGTCTGGGGACAAGGCTGGCTTGTCTAAATACGACTGACATAATAGCCATACAGCAGGGGTGGCGGAACGATTGGTAAACACGTGTGCGCGTGTCCATTAGCCCACACTGCAGTTGCCCTAGCTACCACCCTTTGTGGAGCTGCTCCGGCCCTGACACTGGGGGAGGTGACAAGCACTAGATCTATGTAGACACAGTTACATTAGTGGAGTTGTTGAGAGTCAGCAATGCTGCTACCCCAGACTAGAGTGGTAGGCATAGACCCTACCATTCCTCTGGGGCTCTTAAGAATGGCTTCAGAGTGTGCTGTGCCAGTGCCCTTAAAATGGCAGAGTAGGTGTGTCCTGAGATTTAGAGAGATTCCTTAGACCACAGGAAACTGAGCCCTGGGTGGAGACTGAGAGTGGCTGCTGAGGATGAGCTGGGTGGGGTTGGCAAATATGTATTGTCTAGGGATAAGGGAGGCAATGAGAGCAGTAGAGAGGCATGTAGAAGAACAGGAGGTCTATTCCTGACTACATACCCCTTCCAGGGTTCTCAGGGAGGGAAAGTCATCAAGAGAAGTTGGTGCAGCCACCAGGTGACATATATCTGAGAGAGTGTGTGGAATTGAGCAGTGACTAGGTCAGAGGAATCCAGTATAGCCCACGACTACCATGTAGCAGAACTGATCCTGAGAGAGAGGTAGGAATTAAAGATGGAAGATAAAAGGTGTGTTAAAAACAATAACAGTGTTTTAGAGAAAATATACACAAGTCTCTAAAGTAAACACCTACATTGTAAACACATTATTTCTCTACCAAAGTAGGCAACATGGCAAGTGCTGGCCTCAAAATGCAACATATATTATGACAACTCCCTGCACACTGTATATGAAGTACACACTATCAAAACACATTCCTATAATTCAAACCAACAGAGAGTAGACAGGAGAGGGGGGAGGACGCTGGAATAAGGTAGCTAAGTATTATCATTCATAGCCACAGTCCTCTGCATGGTAGCTATATGGCATTAAATATATATTTAATGCCATATAGCTACGGACTGTGGCTACGAATGACAATTGACAGTAGGCCACACCTACTTAGCTACCTTATTAAACTGTCCTCCCCCACTCTCCTGTCTACTCTCTGTTGGTTTGAATTATAAGAATCTGTTGTACTTTATATACAGCGTGCAGGGAGTTGTCATAATGTTGCATTTTGAGGCCAGCACTCGCCATGTTGCCTACTCTGGTAAAGAAGTATTTTTCTGAGCCACACCTTCGCACAGCTCCACAAGGCTATAGGAATACATCAATGTGCTAAGGTTATATATTACGGTGGCCCATTAGTGCAATTCTAGATTTCCATTCTTGATTTCAATTCTCAATTCTCGATTGTATTTTCAATTTTTGATTGTTTTTTGGATTGTATTTTCAATTCTCGATTCTCGTTTGAGTAGGCACGGTCAAAAATTGGGTGTGGTTTTTGATAAGCTTACTCTAATTATGCCAAAGTCTTAATTAAGGCAGTCCACTACTGTACTGCAGAGTTTTGCGTGTCATGCCCTACTTCCAATTATGCTCTGTTTTGTACTGTATACTTACTTCTTACGTGTTTGTACACTTATGGAAACTTTGATTCGCTATTTTCGGTCCTGGAGACCCTTCTATCTTCTCACCAGATCAGTGCAGATGTTGCATGGAGTGAACATGTGTGTGGTGGGCAGTGAATGTATAATGTAGTGCTTATGTAAAAATATCTCTGTATATAGCAGTATGTATACTGGTACAAAACAGGGCTTAATTGGCGGTATTTCATTTTTTTCCGTCATTGTTTTCATTTGGAATATGTAGACAAAGTGGACTGGACTGACTCATAATTCGAGTAAGCCTATATAAAAAACCACACCCAATTTTTGGACCGTGCCTACTCAAACAAGAATCGAGAATTGAAAATACAATCCAAAATACAGTCGAGAATTGAGAATTGAAATCGAGAATTGAAATCTAGAATTGTACTAATGGGCCACTGTATAATATATGCATGTGCAAGTAAGTAGCTACATACTAGCTAAGTAACATTGTGACACTTGAAGATTGGAAAGAAAAAAAATTGTTTTAAGTATATTCCTTTTTGCATTTACTATTGATAGCAATGCCATCCCCGCTGCCACCCATGCCACCGAGGATGCTGTGAAACTATTTATATTCCATTTTGCATTGAAATGGATTGCCCGTACTAATCCAGTCCTCCCGGTTGGTTCTGAACTTCAAGGACAAAAAATGGAACAGGAATACTTCTAGTATATGTTAGAATGAAACTATATATATATATATATCATAGCTGTGGATGTTCATAACCACAATCAATTATGATTACGCAATGTGCAGTGGACTCACCTGATATTGGATGATTTCATGATTAGCTAATTATATCAATAGCCTTGATATATATAATTACCATGAACGTCATTACAAGTAAAATTAAAAGCATATTTAAAATTAAAAAGGAAGAAATCAAGAAAAGATTAGCTATATATAGCTAGGACACAGCACTGTTATCCAGTTGTACAGGGGCGTAACTAGCATGAGGCAGAGGAGGCATTTGCCTCCCCTGTTTTCGACCGTATGAATAATTTATTAGGCTCGCGAGCGGGCGCAAGCAGCAGCTAGCTATAAGGCTAGGGCTAACAACCCGCGAGCGACAGCGCGCAAGCAGCAGCTAACTACAAGCGAGAGCACAACTGATAGCTAGAAGTTATAAAGGGTCGAACAGTACGCACTGTAACGCTCATGCCCGGTCGTACGCGCATGGGCGGGCATGTAGGCTAATGAATAATTAATGAAACTCCCCTAGGATTCAATCCTAGTTACGCCCCTGTATAATATTGACTATTACATATATAGGTGGGTTTAGCTCACTTCCACTCACTCGATTACAACACATGTCATGTTTGTGAACATATATAAAGACAGGCCTACGTAGTATCTAAAGTTACCATGTGTTGTGGAAGATTTTAATAGTGTGTGTTGGTAATTACATTTAATGGACTTGCTAATGTCTGCCAAGACACTATTCTGTACCACACAAGCGGTATGTTATTTGATTATTCCGACAGCTAATATTAATCACTGCAAAAAAGAGGTGGTTACTTTGACCAGTGTGTTTGGTTACCTCAGTTGCATTAGTACATGACTATAACCTGTCCTGGTATAGAGCATAATTTTTATCTGAGTGCATACATGAGTGCAAGCTACTCCTCCATTATATTTTACTACAGAAGTATAGTACAGTGGGGTTATGTATACCTGACTTTCTCTGTGAGATAATTATCTCAAGGGACATCATAGTAACTTGAGATACACCTTACAGATATCCCACATATCTCTTGGGAGGTTAGCTATGTTACAACTGAGGTATAAGGTTAATTTAAAAATAACATCCCATTTTGCTCTACATACCAAGACAGGTTATAGTCATGTAATGCAACTGAGGTAACCACACACACTGGTCAAAACAACCACCTCTTTTTTGCAGAGATACTGTCATATCATTTTAGCTATAATGTTATATACCTAACTCTCTATTCCTTTTTTGCAACCCTTATAATTATTTCATTGACAAATTCCATACATAATTATAGCCATGCTGAAGTACTCAGTACAACCCAACACGAAGGAGTTCTTGCTCTACAGTGTGGAGGATCAGAAAGGCATCAAGGTACTGCTGGGACAATGTATATATATTCCCCCTCACAACCGTCTCAGGAACAGTGCATGGTTTAAAATGTCAACAACTTCACACATCTGCTTCAGTCCAACAATACTACAATAGTGACAGTAACAAGTGCTCAGGAGTGGACCCACATCTCTGGAAACCTAACACACATGTCTGGTGGTATCACCTTACGCCTTGGGAGTAAACAAAGAGCAGCAAATTTTCATGTGCAAACGCCCGTGTACTGGTAGTAACTGGAAACATATTCCAGGTGCTCTGATACAAGTGGATGTCGATGACACACATGTATGGGGAGTTAATGCAAATGCTATTATCGTCCAATTGATGGCAGTGGAGAATGGGAGCATGTCTGTGATCTGAAACTGAAAACATGTCAGCCTCTGGTAATGGCTTTATGTGGAGTTTCAATCAGAGAGAGCCCCCTTGAAATAATTCTGGATCAGCACCTGTAATATGTACCTCTTGGGAGGTCGTAAAGAATATGTTGCAACTGAACCACACATAATCATGGCTAAAGCAACCACCCATTTTCTGGTTTTGACCTGTGAGTGCGGTTACCTCAGTTGCATTTCGTATTCAAAAGACATGTAAACATAACTGATTGCATACATGAGTATGAGCTACTCATCCATTACTGTAGCATAGTGGGTTGTGGCTGGAGTAGGTATTCAAGGGATGTGTAGTACATAATGATTCAAGGAGTAGCTTTGTTACTTGATATACACATGCAGGCATAAT
Organism: Theonella swinhoei; assembly: GCA_963970385.1. Taxonomy (NCBI): domain Eukaryota; kingdom Metazoa; phylum Porifera; class Demospongiae; order Tetractinellida; family Theonellidae; genus Theonella; species Theonella swinhoei. Next base: position 1,378,420 of record OZ019946.1, read on the forward strand.
TCCTTATGGATATCTTATGCAAGGGCTGATCCTATTTTTTGCAGTGACATGCATGCATACACTATAAAAGAGTCTGATCAGCAAGGCAGCATGTGTGTTTGTCATCGACTTGTGGAACTAAGAACAAGAAATCTGATATAGTAAACTGACAAATGCTGCTTCATCTTGCCGTGGTCCTTCTCACAGTCACTCTCTCTGATTGACACTCCACATAAAGCCATTACCAGAGGCTGAAACATGTTTCAGTTTCAGATCACAGACATGCTCCCATTCTCCACTGCCATCAATTGGACAATAATACACATTATCATTTGCATTAACTCCCCATACATGTGTGTCATCGACATCCACTTGTATCAGAGCACCTGGAATATGTTTCCAGTTGCTACTAGTACACGGGCTTTTGCACATGAAAATCTGCTGCTCTTTGTTGACTGCCTAGATATAGGTGATACCACCAGACATGTGTGTTAGTTTTCCAGAGATGTGGGTCCACTCCTGAGCACTTATAAGAGCAGTCATGTACACAACCCGATATATACTACTATACTTCGGTACCGTAATGGATGAGTAGCTCGTACTCATGTATAAAATCAGATAAATAATATATATTGATATATAGAAAATCGCCCGTTCACATCACTAAAGTCCATTCGCGTTCACCTGGCACCTCCAATAACTTCCTTATTAAAATTTTATCCGATTTCAAAACTTCAAACACCAGCAGTTAGCTAATCATCGTACTATTTTTCTGGTATATTTTTAAAGCTCTATGCCTTACCAGTCCCGATATCGCTGTATGTCCCATAAGCAAAGCATAGAGCGTGCCATTAAGAGCTGCCATTCGTAGCGGAGTTGTCATGTAGATCATAGGATGAAGCCCAAAGTCTATGGGGCTGGTCCAGGGAGACAACAGTGTGGAGAAGGGATCATTCCAGAGGTAGGACAGCCTCCAAGAAGTGGGGATCATACTGTTGAAGTAGTTCTGATAAGTTTTGTCTTGGATTTGTGCATGTAGTTTGTGTAGGTGTGGATTGTCCAGTAGATGTTGACTGTCTGTCTGTAAATGTTGACTGTCTTGTGGGTGTGGACTGTCCGTGTTGACTGTCCATCTGTAGATGTTGACTGTCTTAATGTCATGCCAATTAACTGTCTGTCATCGTCATCCACCATATCATCCTCCTCTTCTACCTCCTCATCACTATCATCTCCAACTGCAATTATCATCTCTTCCACTACATCCTCCACAATACCATTCTTTTCAAAATACTCATTCTCCACATCAACAACATGCCTACAAAAGTGCCGCCACATCTCTGTAGTTGTATGTTTAAATCCCTCTGGTGTCAGTCGTTCAACTTCAGCAAATGTGTAGTCTCTGTTGTATTTGGCTACGTACCCCTTCACTGAAGCCCATGCTAGCTCAATGGGATTGAGTTCGCAATGGGCAACAGGAAGGCGTAGCACTGTATGTCCCATGTTATGTATAGCTTCATCTGTCAGGTATAAGGGTGCTGGCGTATGTTGTTTCACAAGTTGCAGTAATGTCTTCTTTATGTCGGTCTGACTGTATTGTATGTTATACCATTTCCTAATGTCATCTTTTCTGTCATTACTTGTGGGTGGTTTGTCCTTCTGTTTGTTGTGGTATGATGCGTTGTCTAATATGATCACTGTTGGTTTGTCTAGTACTGGTAATAATTGTCCTGTCAGCCACTCCATGTAATGTTGACTGTTCATTTCGTCATGATAGTCAGCTGAGTTAGTCTTTGACCTAAACACCAAATCTGCTCCTTCAACCCATCCTTCAACTCCACCAGCATGCAACACAATCAACCTCTGCCCCTTCCCACTTGGTACTTTCCATCCTCCTTTTCCATTCCAAATGTATTCGTTCGTGTGGTGTGCATTTACCCATGTTTCGTCAGTGTAGATTAAGTCATAGTTGTTTTCATTTTTAAGTTTACGTATAGTCCGTAGGTATGTATGTCTTTGTTCAACTATGTTCTGTTGTTCGTAAATGAATTGTTTGTTGTCTGGTGTTTTGTAGCTGAACCCCAACTCTTCTCCACATGCAAAATCTCCCTCCTGGAAACCCACACTGGTCTTTTACCTTTCTCAGCACACCAGAGAGAGTAGGGTATTCCTTCCTCTCATAAAATCCATGAACAACTCGTCGAATGACCTCCTTATCGAATGAATCGGGGTTGACTCGAATGCGTGAGGCTACATATCTCTTCAGTGGAGTCAGTAGCTGGCTATCACAACTAATGAACTCCTTCTGGATTCTTGCAATAGTCCTTCTGGAGACTCCAGTTGCCTGTGCTGTCCGATCAAGAACATTGGTTCTCTTGATGGTATGACCAGTGACTCTCTCCTTCTCAAAGAACTTCCTCACGCACTCTATGATGGTTTTACTCTGGGAGGTTAATCTCACTCGGTTTTTTGGCCACCTTGTGCAGCTCCTGAGGCCCTTCAGGGGCTTGTTTGGTTGATTTGCGTCTTGGCATTGCTTATAGGAATTATTTTGTTTGTTGATTATTACAATATATTGTTAGTGTAACACTGTCAACTTACTATGAAAGAAGTCAGCAATACAAACGGACTGCAAAAGCGCTGTAGTATCAGCATGGAATAACCACGTGGATTGGCTCAATTTACCCGCGCATACCACAGCCCACAACTATTCCGCTAAGTAAACGTATGAGGCGCTACTACGTAAGCTTACTCTACCGCAACTACTTCCGTGGGCAAGTGAACGCGAATGGACTTTTAGGAAGGCTTACTACACTCGCCAATTATGTCTACATATCTTTGGAATATCAAGTTATAGTCATGTAATGCAACTGAGGTAACCACAAACACTGGTCAAAACAACCACCTATTTTTTGCATCTAGAAAAATATAAAAGGCCGAGCATCATTTGGACTCTCAGTAGCTACACTTTACTAAAGAGGTATGTCTGCAGAGCCATTTGGTTCCTTACAGAGTGTGTAGCGAGATGAAGATTGCTGCTGTTGTGGTGCTTGCAGGACTGGTTGTGATAGCCAGTGCATTCAGCATCAGGCGACCAGTGTATTATGAAAAACCAACAGGTAACTTTAGTTGTGGACTTACAGTATTGTTCTGTTCAATACCCTTTTTCCTAAACTTGCAGAACTTGCTGATGAAATGGATGACAACCCAATGGACTACCCAATTGACTACCCACGGAAAGATGAACCAAAACGTAATATTTATGCACTGAACATGTACACATGTATTCCTTTAATCACCCACTATAGGTAGCAAAGCACAAGCCTGTAGACTATATGGTTTAAAAACTTTTGATCTATCGATCGGTCCTCAAACTCGAGCGATGCCACATCGACCAATCGATTCTCAGAATCGACCGATCATTTCATGCGACCAACCGATGCTCACAATCAATCGATTGAGCCCGAGGAGCGGATGTTTCACGTCGAGGTATATTATAAACGGTTGCGTTACGCCTACATGCATCTGCTCGAGGTATGGTTGCGCATGCGTATCGCTATTAAGCTGTTTATTACCTAGGTCGTTGGTTATTGCACGAGTGTGTGAGGTATTGCCCGAGCCGAAGGCGAGGGTAATACTCACGAGTGCAATAACTCGCAATATTGCCTGATAAACCACGTAATAAGCTGTTTATTACCTAGCTCGTCTTCAACCTGGTGTTAAAACTCCGCCATTTTACCGTTCACTCGTTGCTAACAATACGCGTGGACGCGCAATGTGCAATGCGCTCATTGGCTAACATTCACTGGGGCAATATAACTTTGCAATATGGGAAAATGTTGCCCAGCGCGGAATAGGAAATTATTGGCGAGCGTAGCGAGCCCACCTAGTCATGTGAACGGGTCGATTTTTCTGTATATATTTATATGTGATGGGCGATGTACATACCGTAACGTTATACGTGCTTCTAATTTTGCGTGCGCACTCTACGCTCGCCAACAATGCGTAGCATTCGACTAGTACAGTGCTGGGCAATATGGCTAGGTAATTGGCGAACGTAGCGAGCCCACCTAGTAATGTCAACGGGCCCATTTTCTGTATATATATATATATATATATATGTGATGGGCGATGTACATACCGTAATATTATACGTGCTTCTAATTTTGCGTGCGCACTCTTCCGCTCGGCGCTCGCGTAGTATTCCACTATTGTCTATTCGCGTTCACCTGAGCCCCGGAAGTTGTTGAGGTTTTACGTACTACGCAACCGCGCGTCATTTTGACAACTTCCTGCATGTTTGCGGGTAGTGGTATGCGCAGGTAACTGGAGGGAAACCACGAAGCAGTGCTGAACCGAGCTGAACGCTACGTGAAGTGCGTGCTGTTGGCTTAGTTAGGCCGAAGGCTAGGGATAAGTGGCTAAAGGTGAGCCATGACGCTTGAAGCGCGTTGATCCACGATGTCATAGTTCACTTGTACCGTTTTTACTGCTATGCTACATCTCATTGTAAATATGGGAGCCTAGCTAGCATTACTAACCTGAGAATCCTTGTGTTGTCTGGATAGCCCCTCTTTCTTGCTGATTTTCACACCAACAAACGAGCACGTAAGAAGCCTTCGCGCGTAAACGGCGCGTACGGTTGAGGTCACGCGCACTACATTCCTCGCGGTCAATGGCATCTCTATACTTTCCTTATGGGACATACAGCTATCTTTCGAGTGGTAGCGATTCAGATTTAGTGAGACCTATCATTCGACGCGGCAAAACGCGAGAAATCCAATGGTACTTTTTATTTTGAAATTGGGTGAAAAATAAGAGAGTTATTGCCAAAATTCGAGGGCTCAGGTGAAGTCAAATAGACAATAGTAAATATATCTTATTGCGTGGGATATCGAGCAATATGGCAAGCTATTGCACGAGATTGCCCGAGCCGAAGGCGAGGGTAATACTCACACACGAGTGCAATAACTCGCAATATTGCCCGATAAACCACGTAATAAGCTATTTATTACCTAGCTCCGAGCCTCGTCTTCAACCTGGGTGTTAAAACTCCGCCATTTTACCGTTCACTCGTTGCTAACCATACGCGTAACGCGCAATGCGCAATGCGCTCTGAAATTTAATTGCCCAACGCGGAATAGGAAATTATACATTGCTGGGCAATATGGTTAGGTAATAAATATATATATTTATCATTTCAAATTTGTATATATATATTTATCATTTCAAATTTGTAAGGAAATTAGTGTAAAAATTGTAACTTCTTCATGATGGTATACAATGCATTGATAACTTATAATCAGTCATATTTATAATTCTTTTAATAGCACTTGATTACCCAGCCGGTTTCTATGGCAATGCCAAGGCTCAGATAGTGAGTTACATAAATAGCTACTTAACTATTGTTACTTAACTTATGTCAGTATTCTTTACACTTACTATTGATAGGCAACTTGTCGTAAGTCCTGCTATCACTGCCCCTTTGACAAGCGGCTATGCTGCAGATTTTCTTGCACTGGATTTCTAATATGCAGTTCCGTTCCGTGCTGAACTTCAAGGACAAAATATGGAACAGGAAAACTTTTAGCTACATGCATGTATATGCTAGAATGAAACTGTAGATATATATGCATTTATTTCGCAATGATCTGTGTGATTATGATTACAAGTTAGCATTATACAATATACATGAAAGTTATAGTTAGCATTGTACAAAATACACAAACATGTGGTTGTATAGTGATCGAACCGTGGTCGAGCGGAGCCCGAGTTGTGATCAAAAGTACAGTAGCGCCTCAGACCTGGCTAAGTTATGTGCCATTAATAACATTGGTGTTTGCAGTCAATGCTGTGGCACTGGTAAAAATTATATACGAACTATTCACATGATACACAGACTGGTACATGTTACAGTACATTAGGACATTGCGCACAAAATGTAGTGATGGAGTAGTCATGAACACGTGTGTTGTGACACACATATGTCCATTTGGTTGTTTCTAGATGTTCACATTCTCTTGATACAGTTTATAAAGTGGTGGTAAAATACATGATGCATATGGTCCACATTCGTGTATAATTGAAGCAGAACATGTGATGAATGAATGCACTAAAGTGCAGAATCCTCGGCGTCGGCGCGTGCGGAAATCCTTGAAAGCGCATGTGCTAGATCCTGCGCGAATGCAGGGGGGCTTGAGCCCCCCCCCCCACTTTTTGAACAGGGGGGCTGAGCCCCCCCAAATCGGAGGGTATCAATAGGTCAAATGTACTATGTGATTAGTTAATAGACTATAGATGCAGGATGTATTCAGGATGAATGTGTGTTGTGGCTACCCACTTCATGAACACCGAGACCCCCCCCCCCCCCCCCCCACTTTTGACACGCTGTCTCTGCCTCTGCGTATATTTATTTACTAGTTGAATGCAAAGCATTGTTGGCGAGCGGGAGAGTGCGCACGCAAAATTAGAAGCAGGTATAATATTGTTTATTCTTCTCAATTTGATGAAGAAGTGCACCTTTTAGTTCCCGAGACTGAGCGACGTCAGGCCCACCTCCAGTTGATCCCAGACACTAACCCTCTGAAGCCACTTGCCCTCCAATGCCTGAAGAAGGAAATGCAACGTCCCTCAGCTCTCCAGCTCAGCGAGAGGCTGTCTGAGCTAAAACAAGCCCTTCAGTACACAGAGAGCATGCATCAGGCACAGAACAGCAGTGAAGTCCAACAACTTGAGCAGCAACTTCAGAGGCAGAGAAACTTGACAGAGGCTAAGATAAGGGAAGCTAGTGAACACCAGGCACATAGCACAGAACTACAGAGGATTGTGGAGGACAAGGATAGACAGCTTCAAGAAAACCAGCAGACAATTGATGAAAACCAGCGTACTATGACAACCAAGCAGCATGCAATAGAAACCAAGGAGAGACAGTTACAGCAGACACAACAGCAGCTCCGAGACAGTCAGCAGTTAGTGGAACAGTTTCAGCGGAGTCTGCAGCTCACAGACAAAATAATCAGTGATTTCCAGCAGACCATATCACACCATGAGAGGGAGAGGAAGATTCAACAGTTAAAGCAGCAAGGGATTGCCACCAGTATCCAACCACAACAGCTGCCAGTCACAGCAGAAAAAGCGCAAACAGCTACAGCAGTATCAGTAGCTGACAAAAATATCAGGAAGATGATATGGAGAAAGGGGAAGAAGGCACCAGAGGGAATGGCAAGAGGAGCAGCAGTAGTGGATGGGAACACAGCCTACATCAGACCAGCCCTCTCATCCAGGGTATACTCATACAAGAATATTCTAGGGAATGAACAGTGGTCTAGGCTACCAGATAACCCTTATAAAGCCTTCAGCCTAGCTGTGGTCTCCTAACTAGTGTGGGTGGTAGAGGTCCCACCAAAACTCTCCTCAGTTTCACAGGAGAAGGTGAGATGAAGCAGTGGTCTGAGGTCTTCCCTCCTATGCCCACACCACGCTATCATACAGCTTGTATCACTACTGAGCAGGCTCTAGTTGTGGCAGGAGGTGATGCAAAAGATAAAGATCTGGCCACTGTGGAGGTGATGGACATCAACACAAAACAGTGGACCACAGTCTGTCCTCTACCACGGAAACTGTCGTCATTTTTAGGCATTTTCTATGACTCACTTTACCTAGCAGGAGGCTACACTGGATATTCACAGTCAAAATCTGTTTTCACCCGCTCCCTTCCTGATCTCTGGAAACCTGAGACACTTGGATCCAGAATACGACAGACACTTACTAGGTCAAATGTATGGAAAAAAATCAGGAGTCTACCAGTAACAGGCTCTACTCTTGCCTCATTTGATGGTCACCTGCTGGCTATTGGTGGGAGAGATGACTCACGGAGCCCCACTACTGATGTCTATAGATATGATTCCCACACTGACTCATGGCATGTCATTAGTCACATGAAGAACAAACGATCATGGTGCTTGGCAGTCATTCTACCTTAAGACCAACTTATTGTAGTGGGAGGATGGAAATATATACTCCAAACTACAGACAGTGTTGAGATTTTGGAGGACAAGTGACAATGTGTGTGAGTGTGTGTGTGTGTGTGTGTGTGTGTGTGTGTGTGTGTGTGTGTGTGTGTGTGTGTGTGTGTGTGTGTGTGTGTGTGTGTGTGTGTGTGTGTGTGTGTGTGTGTGTGTGTGTGTGTGTGTGTGTTAATTATAATTAGAGCTGGAAAAGATTTGCAGCCATTATTCCAAACACCAAGCCTCCAACAATTCTACAACTTCAAGCCTCACACACTCTACAAGGATAAGCACATCTACCAATCTGGTGTTCTATGGAAAGTAAGTACTCAATGATATGCATAAACACCAAAACAAGAGTTACTGTGCTACAGGAAACACACTACTCTCAGTAAAATGCCAGTCCAACTAGTAGGATGTGACAGTCCCAAAGACCTCAATAGTTGTACAGAACTAACACTGATTGGGATGAGATTGGAAATCTAAAGGCCCCCACGGAAAAGTTCAGTGGTTCCACTAACACCACCCCTGTGCCAATCCCTCCCGTAATCTTGAAGACAGTGCCCAGGGGGTGATTCAGTCCTGTAGACCACTGGGCAAGTGGCGTGTTTTCCATTATGAATGCATTTGTCAGTGCTGCATGCACATGTCTGAACTGGAGGTCAGTCAGGTGGTGGAATACATATGGGAAATACACGATTCCTCTTGGACCCTGAGACCTTTTAATGCAGTTCTCCTCCCCACATACTACTTGTCCCACGGGGAAATTACCTACGGGGGATAAAATATACTGTCATACAGTCGTACTGCAGAGTGAGGTTTATTGAGACCTACACTACTGTCACTAGTAAATATGGGAGCCTACTTGTAGCTAGTATTACTAACCTGGTTGTCTGCTAAGGGTAGCCATCGTTGAGTATGTGAGAGGGTCGTGGGTTCATTGGCCTCTCTCCTTTCCTTAGTATGGTGTGAGGTCATGGGGTTATGAACACATCTCAGCCATCCGAGTCGTCTGTCCTCCAGGCTGTACGTGTATTGGATATTCAACTTGACCCTGGAATGGTACTCGTATATAACGACGAGGCCATCCACAACGCCATTGGTGGTATATTTTATCCTGGGGGTATATAAGCTTAGTATACGGCGAATAGTATATCCTCCCTTCCTCCCTCCCTCCCCCCTCCCCCCTCTCCCTCCCTCCCAACCCCATGAACATGAAGAGAACAATAGCAGCTGTCACGAGAGCTCCACAACTGGCAGGAGGCAGCATACCAAACATGGCAAACACTAGGGAGAGGGACAGAGGGAGGGAGAGAGAGGAGAGAGGGAGAGAGAAGAGCTACAAAATATTGTGGTAATCCACTGGGACCTGAGGGACTGATATGTCAGATCACATGAATTGTACTATAGCAAACAGTTATGAATAACATCTCCATATATGGCCATTGTACCGGCCATTTCCTTGTATAGCTTCACAGACATATCCCAACACAGTTGACCAAGAGGTGAGAGAACATACAAAGTAGCTACATCTACTGTGATATATATACTGGAGCTATTGCCTCTCTCATCTATCTACAAACTAGTCTCACTACAGCCACACTCTTTCAGTGGCTACAGGGATATGGGGAGGGGCTTTTATTAGAGTACAGTACACTGTATATGACTTCATACACTCTCTTATATAGCTCAGCCATGGCTGAACAACAAACTCAGTTTGCCTACCACAACATTCAGCTCTACAAATCAAAGAGTCTTGGTAGTGGATCATATGGAGGGGTCTGTAAGGCCAAGTGTGATGGGCTACTGTGTGCTGCCAAGATCATGCACTCCACACTCTTTGACCTCCGCGACCCTGGAAGAGACTCCTACCTACGCAAGTTCCGGGAAGAATGTCACCTACTTAGCTTAGCTAGGCACCCCAATGTTGTCCAGTACCTGGCTACCTACTATGACCCTGACACCCGACTGCCTGTTCTCCTCATGGAACTTTGCGATGAAAGTCTCACTGCATTCCTGGAGCGATTCCCAGGACCACTGTCCTACCACGTTCAGCTGAACATCTGCCTGGACATAGCACTGGCTCTGGTCTACCTCCACTCCAATGGTCTCATCCACAGAGACCTAACGGGAAACAATGTGCTAATGATCGCTGGCACTCGAGCCAAGATCACAGATTTTGGCATGTCCAAGCTTGCCACTGGCAATCCTCGCATGACAGCCTTGACCCTGTGCCCAGGTAATCTACTGTACATGTCACCTGAAGCTCTCGATGAAGCTAAATCCTACACAGCTAAGCTTGACATCTTCTCCTTTGGTGTAATAATAATTCAGATCTTGACCAGGCAGTTCCCAAATCCAACTGATCGATTTCGTACTGTTCATGTCCCTCAACTCAACGATGAAGAAGTTCGTGTTTTAATTCCTGAGACTGAGCGACGTCCGGCCCACCTCCAGTTGATCCCAGACACTCACTCTCTGAAGCCACTTGCCCTCCAATGCCTGAAGAAGGAAATGCTACGTCCCTCAGCTCTCCAGCTCAGTGAGAGGCTGTCTGAGCTGAAACAAGCCCCTCAGTACACAGAGAGCATGCATCAGGCACAGGCCAGAGGTAGAAATGAAACAGGAGATGAAATTGCCACTCTGAGGAGACAGGTACAAGTGGTCCAGCAACAGAACATAGACAAGGAACAGCTAAACCAGCAACTCCAGCAGCAACTTGAGGGGCAGAGAATCTTGACAGAGGCTAAGACAAGGGAAGCTAGTGAACACCAGGCACATAGCACACAGCTTAGAGGATAGTGGAGGCCAAGGATAGACAGCTTCTAGAAAACCAGCGTACAATAGCAACCAAGCAACATGCAATAGAAACCAAGGAGAGACAGTTACAGCAGACACAACAGCAGCTCCGAGACAGTCAGCAGATCAGCAGAGCCTGCAGCACAAGGACAAGACCATCAGTGACCTCCAGCAGACCATATCACACCACGAGAGGGAGAGGGAGATTCAACAGTTGAAGCAGCAAGATATTGCCAGCAGTATCCAACCACAACAGCTGCCAGTCACAGCAGAAAAAACAAACAGCTACAGCAGTATCAGTAGCTCAGAAAGATATCAGCAAGATGACATGGAGGGAGGGGAAGAAGGCACCAGAGAGAATGTTTAGAGGAGCAGAAGTAGTGCATGGGAACACAGCCTACTTCACACCATTCAACTCAGTCAGGGTATACTCATACCAGAACATGCTAGGGAATGAACAGTGGTCTAGGCTACCAGATAACCCTAATAAGGTCTTCGGCCTAGCTGTTATTGATGGTCTCCTCACTAGTGTGGGTGGCAAAACAGTTGCATGGTTCAAGAGCTCTCCCATTAACACTCTCCTCAGTCTCACAGGAGAAGGTGAGAGGAAGCAGTGGTCTGAGGTCTTCCCTCCTATGCCTACACAACGTGCTAATACAGCTTGTATCACTACTGAGAAGGCTCTAGTTGTGGTAGGAGGTGAAGCAGGTGATGATCTGGCCACTGTGGAGGTGATGGACATCAACATGAAACAGTGGACCACAGTCTGTCCTCTCCCACAGCCACAAAAACTGCGGTCACTATCAGGTATTGTCTGTGGGGACTCACTCTACCTAGCAGGAGGCATTAGTGGAAGTTATGGACCAAAATCTGTTTTCACCTGCTCCCTTCCTGATCTCTTGCAACCTGAGACACTTGGATCCAGAATACAACAGACACTTACTAGGTCAAATGTATGGAAAGAAATCAGCAGTCTACCAGTAACACGCTCTACTCTTGCCTCATTTGGTGGTCACTTGCTGGCTATTGGTGGGAGAGATGACTCAGGAAACACCACCACTGATGTCTATAGATATGATTCCCACGCTAACTCATGGCATGTCATTAGTCGGATGAAGAACAAACGATCACAGTGCTTGGCAGTCACTCTTCCTGAAGACCGACTTATTGTAGTGGGAGGGTATATAGGATGGACAGGAATAGGAGGACACACAGACAGTGTTGAGATTTTGGAGGACAAGTGACAATGGATATCTTTTCTCTCCACATGAACACAACCTACACATTACATGTATACCACATCCACTATATGTACTATATGACCTACCAATGATTACTGTAAACATAGTAAACCTATTTTATGCGTGTCCCTAATTTGCACGAAATTTGCGAGATTGCACACACGAAACCTGGTGTGTGATGCACAACTTTACTATGGGAATGAGACCAGACTGTCTCTCTCCCCGCATGAGACCGCGAGACTATACATTTTCAGGCAACAAATTGATTGCATTTTACGTTGTAAACTGCTGATTATGGGCCAGGGGGTTTACTGTATGTGTATAGCTGCAGTCTGAACTCTAAATCACTTAGTGTCCACCTCAAACACTACACTTCTGTTATCTGTGGTTCTTGACACCTTTGAGTACAGGCATCCTTAGCAGCTTGGGGTCTACATTCTTGTGAGGAGAAATTCACCTCCAATTAATGTATTCTGATCTACCAATGATGATGAGTATCATGGGGAATATCTGAATGCCTGATCCAAGACAAGCAGTAAGTATAGAGTGGGATGAAAAGGGGGTCGAAAGACATCTAGCTTCTATCCTGTCTCTTCTAGTTGTGTCATCATAGAGAGGGGGTAGGGAAGGAGAGGAAGAAAGGGAGGGAGGAAGGAGGGGAGGGAGGGAGGGAGGGGTTGCTTACTGACAGCATACAGTGGGAGTTCTAATAATGGCAGTGTTCACTGTACATAGAGTGGAACCTCTCTAATAAGAACACTCTCATAGCAGAAGTGTCCTAATTTGTGCATGTCAAGCGAGCTGACTTATTCAACGGGGCACACACGCATTTGCAGGGACTGAATATCCGGATATCCGGATATGATTATAGCATCAATCAAGCAATCAGGCCTGTTTCCTCTTGGTATGAGGCTAGTTCAGTGTTCAGTCCTGAACAGAACACTGCTGTCCTCTGCTGCTGATGGCTCTGTCATAATGTAGAGGAGGGACAGTACAACTATATTATACCACACACATTACTACAATATAGTATCAAGTGAGGGAGGTGGGTCCCTAAAACCTACATCACACCAGTCCTACTGTAGTACAGTGTGCAATTCTAGATTCCAATATTTCAATTCTCAATGGGTTCATACACATCCTCTTCTCCTGCTCCATCTCCATTCTCTGGAGTGGGTGTGGCCACAGGTGGGGATGGGAGAGGTGGATGGGAGAGGGGAGGTGGTGAGGGAACCATATATTCCCCTGGAGGGTTCCAAAGGGGCCTGGTGACTGGTCCATACTCATCATCTGGTCTCTCTCCATGTTTTGTTGCTGTGTTAGCAGCAGTGGTGGTAGTGGCCACACTCTTTCCATCTCGTGAGCCTGGCAGTGTGGTCAACTCATGTCTATCAGGGAAAATTGTATATCAAGAGACATGTGTGAGTGTAAGTGTATGTAAGAGAAACAACTTCTAGCTAGACAGCAGGGCTCTGAACAAAACTCACCCATCTCTCTTGATGGACTGATCTCTATGACGATACTTCAAAACAAGAGCCACTATTGTGACAACTGTGACAGAAATAGCCACAATGAGGACTATGATGATGGCCACTACTCCTCCACTGACAGTGACAGTGATGGAGCCTGGAACTGAGGAATAGATGTGTTCGACATGAGTAGGTGACAACTGCATGTGAAGGGACACAATACCTTACTCTGTACAGTAACATTAGTGGCAATGGTGACTGAGGATCCATTGAGAGTGGCAGTACAGATGTACTGTCCAGCCTGAGATGTTGATATAGTACTGAGTGTGAGGACACTGGACACCTCCTGTCTATTAGTAGTGGGGTCAGCTGGGGGTCACTTCACCAGGTCCCTCCCAGTGGAAGTCTGGAGTACCAGTTACTCCAGTAGGCAAAGTGACAGAGCAGGTGAGAGTGACGTTGTCTCCAGCCATGACAGAGGAGGATGGAAAGGAGGTGAGGGAGATGATGACTGTCTCTGTAGAAATTGAAATAGTTGGAATCCATGCATTTATCTCCTATACAATTACCTATAATGAATATTTTTGCAGCAGTCACAGTACTGGGTAGCATACTGGAGGTGGCCATCATAGTAATGGAGTAGGTAGCCCCTGGAATTAGTCCGGCAATGGTGGCAGTAGTGGCAGTAGCTCTAGCCATCACTGAGCCAGTGTGTCTTCCATCTTGCTGCTGGTAGTAGATGATGTAACCAGTCACAGCAGGTTCTCCTGATGGAGGTGTCCAGGAAACTTGTACACTGTCCACTCCATTCTGAGATACAATCACACCAGAGGGAGAGGAGGGAGCTGGAGGGAGATAATGTGGTATACATACTCCCCTTTGTGATAGTCCACATGCTATTTCCATTCGTGACATAATGTATTACCTTGCAATGTGAACTGTGATGAAGCATTAGATGGTTTATTGTTAGCCACAGTACATGTGTAGAGTCCTCCCAGTCTCCCAGTCACAGTCAGGGTGTGGGTGTACTGTGAAGTAGTGCGATTATCTAACACAGTCTCAGTTCCTTCAGTGACAGTGACAGAGTCTCTGGTCCAAGTGACAGTGGTAGCAGGTCCATCATTGGAGATACAGGTGAGGGTGAACTGAGGACTGGCTCCATTGAGGTCAGAGTCCACAGTGAATATCATACCACCAGATATCATGACATCACCTGGAGGGTTGAGTGGTGGTAGTAAAGTATCACATATAAAATATATACATGACACATACCTCCTCCTCCACTGTTGTACAGCCCCACATGGACTGTCTGATTTATGAATGTATCATCCTCTACCACACAGTAATATATCCCCTCAGATGGAGGATCACTAGCAGTCCTCCTCAGCAGTATTACCTTCATAGGACGTCTATTTCTCACAAATCCTGGAACATCATCGGTACCTATATTACCAACTGTAGTCCCATCTGGTGCAAACCAGTCTCCTCCAGAATGGAAGTAAGTGCTACCTGGGGTAGTAGTGCGATTACCGAAACGGTTAGTATTACAGACGAGAGCAGTGCCATCAGTGGAGCCAATATCACTGATCACCACATAGCCATGCATATATGGTTAGGGATGAAGTCTCCATTCAGACTGAGAGTAACACCTAAATGCACAGTAGATGGATGTGTATACAACAAACAATAATGATACTCAAGTGTAAAAATCTGTCTGTAAGTGTTTTTGTACCCTAAGTGTGTAAGTGTTTAGTCTGTAAGTGTTGTGTTTCTGTACCCTATGATACCCTTTAAAGTGTATACATGAGAAGCAGTTCATTTTCTGTGAGCTGTATTGTCTTTCTATTGTGTAAATTGTCATGTACATTAACACCATACATAAAATAAATATTTACTTACTTTGAAGGTTTTTTGCAGTGATAGAATCACTGTATACTCCAGTACCAGCACTGTTCACTGCTGCCACTTTAACTGTATACACAGTAGCTGCAGATAGTCCAGAGATGGTGTACATTCCTCCACTGGAGTCTCCAGTAGCCATCTTAACAGTTCTGTCTCCTTCAGCAGTCCCCTGTATCCCATACTCCACTGAGTAGCCTGTTATGTCTCCATTGCGGTCAGTGCAGTTCACTGCCCCCCACTGGACAGTGATGTTGGAGGAGGTCACTGTAGATACTCTCACGGAAGTAGGAGCAGCAGATGGAGCTGAAAATTCAATATGCATGCTTAATGACAGTTACTTCATATCATTATATACAGAGGTACACTATATCAGCCCATCTTTGACAAGTGTCTAAAAGTCAAAGTCAACCCAGATAATAGATGTTGCTCGATCTGATCACTCACCATGTTCTGTAGTGTCTCTAGTCACAGATTTAATGGAGTTATTACCAGCTGAATTATAAGCAGTGACAATCATAGTGTATGTAGTGTCCCCTCGCAGGCCAGTTATTGTGTGGCTCACAGAGCTGCTAGTAATATTAATGTTATCACTGCCACTTAAAACCCCACCAGGACACTCTCCTGATGTCCACATCACCTCATAGCTGGTCACCACTGAGCCACTGGGAACACTCCAGGAGAGGGAGATGGAGGTGGATGACAGATTGATTGTATTGATACTAGGCTGGCCTGGAACTGGAATTATAGACACAGAAATTAAAGTAGAAGGAGATAAGGCTAGTACACCAAAACAATTTCGTGGTCAAATTAAATGCAAGGGCTTGTAAATAATTGTACATGTACTATAATGTGTAGCTGTTATGTATATATATGTACCTAGACCAATGTATAATGAGTAATGGATTATAGTGTTATAGAGTTGCAGCTCTTATGTACATGTACCTAGACCACTGGTCACTGTCATAGTGTCACTATGGAAGTGTTGTGATGTGGCTACAATGGATATGGTGTAGATGTATCCATTCTGAAGACCAATCAGTAGGTAGTTGTCTGTGGAGCCATCACTAACATCCTCACTGCCACTGCTGCCACCACTATAGTAGATCCTGTACCCAGTTGTATCCCCCAGTGGAGTGGATGGGCTCCAAGACACTCGGATATTAGTTGGACCTTCCTGGACTGCCATCAGGTTAGTGGGAGCTGAGGCAACTGGAGGGAGGATAATGAACAACACTTATATTAGTACTATCTGAAATGATAGTGCTACACATCATGTACATACAAGTAAAGTATACATGCAGTTATTATAGGTACATGATATGTATAAGAAAGGCAGTGGTTAACACACAATGCATCTTTCCATCACCTTGAACAGTGTAACTAGTTGAATCCTCAGATGGTTTATTGTTAGCCACAGTACATGTGTAGAGTCCTCCCAGTCTCCCAGTCATAATCAGGGTGTGGATGTACTGTGAAGTAGTGCGATTATCTAACACAGTCTCAGTTCCTTCAGTGACAGTGTCAGAGTCTCTGGTCCAAGTGACAGTGGTAGCAGGTCCACCAGTGGAGATACAGGTGAGGGTGAACTGAGGAATGGCTCCATTGAAGTCATAGTGCACAGTGAATTTCATACCACCTGATACTGTGATGTCTCCTGAAATTGAGTAATAGTAGTATCTGACAAATATGTAATGTATAAACCATGGCCAAGAGGTGTATATGTCAGATATACACCTGCTGTGAGGAATTTATTTGTGATATTCCCGAGGGCCAACGGCCCGAGGGATATATCACAAATAAACTTCCGAACATAGCAGGTGTATATCTGAAAATATACACTGATTGGACATGGTTTATACGATATATACTATGTTGAATATTGATGAGGTGTATATGCAATATATAAACCTGCCGTTACCATAGCAACATAGTATATATATATATATATATATACAAGGGAGTAAAAACAATATTATATGTACCAAGACTGGGGATGAGGGTATGCAACAATAATAACATCTGTAACTCCATAATGAAAGATGTAGGGGGAGTCTACCAACTCTCTAATATGACACATACCTCCTCCTCCACTGTTGTACAGTCCCACATAGACTGTCTGATTTATGAATGTATCATCCTCTACCACACAGTAATATATCCCCTCAGATGGGGTACTAGTCGCAGTGTTCCTATAGAGTTGTACTACCATAGGACCTCTATTTCTCTCAAATCCTGGAACATCATCCCTACCTCGACCACCAACTGTAGTTCTGTCTGGTGCAAACCAGTCTCCTCCAGAATGGATTCGCCCACCAGGACGGGAAGTGAGATTACCAAAACGGTTAGTATTACAGATGAGAGCAGTGTAGCCAATATCACTGATCACCACATAGCCATTGTTAGGGATATAGACATTATTCAAAGTGAGATATACACCTAAGGACATAGTAGAGTGTGCAGATATGATACAGAATTGTCCAAGAGCTCTAGGACAGCATACATAGGAGATCCAGGATAGCTGTGGTAGCATATCACTAGCACCTGTGACATTTAACTCAGATCATACCCATTATAGTGACAGTCACTGCAGCAGTCACAGTACTGGGTAGCATACTGGAGGTGGCCATCATAGTAATGCAGTAGGTACCCCCTGGAATTAGTCCAGTGATGGTGGTAGTAGTGGCAGTATCTGCAGCTATCTCTGAGCCAGTGTGTTCTCCATCTTGCTGCTGGTAGTAGATGATGTAACCAGTAACAGTAGGTTCTCCTGATGGAGGTGTCCAGGAGACTTGTACACTGTCCACTCCATTCTGAGACACAATCACACCAGAGGGAAGGGAGGGAGCTGGAGGGAGATAATGTGGTATACACACGTCCTTTGTGGTAGTCCACATGCTATTTCCATTCATGACATAATGTACTACCTTGCATTGTGAACTGTGATGAATCCTCAGATGGTTTATTGTTAGCCACAGTACATGTGTAGAGTCCTCCCAGTCTCCCAGTCACACTCAGGGTGTGGGTGTACTGTGAAGTAGTGCGATTATCTAACACAGTCTCAGTTCCTTCAGTGACAGTGACAGAGTCTCTGGTCCAAGTGACAGTGGTAGCAGGTCCACCAGTGGAGATACAGGTGAGGGTGAACTGAGGACTGGCTCCATTGAGGTCAGAGTTCACAGTGAATGTCATACCACCATATATTGTGATGTCTCCTGAAAGTGATGACCATATCAATAGGACAGATTTGAGGGGGTGTGATAGGTATGTAAGAGTGGGGGAGGGAGGGAAAGTATGCAACATGTATATGTGGATAGTGTAAAGGATTGGTGGAGGGAAGGACGGTAGAATTCTATGGGTGAGGTGGACGGCTGGCTGAGTAAGGAGGAAAAAGTGGAGCATGTAGCTATAGGTCTGAGCCGGCTGTGTTCTCAGGAGGATATAAGCTACTACTCTAAATACTAGTTAGACACTTTGTCCATGGAATCTACGTGCATTAGAGAGCCTTGGGGGCCCTTGGTAGCGTCACCGCTGCACTTGAACACTACAGCTCAGGGCCCCCATGTCTGTAATATGCGTAGTTTCCTGGACTCGGTATCTAGCTAGTATTTAACTTTTAAGTTTAATTCCTCATGTAGTAGAGGTA
The DNA here is from genome assembly GCA_963970385.1 of Theonella swinhoei. Classification (NCBI taxonomy): domain Eukaryota; kingdom Metazoa; phylum Porifera; class Demospongiae; order Tetractinellida; family Theonellidae; genus Theonella; species Theonella swinhoei. Next base: position 1,397,456 of record OZ019946.1, read on the forward strand.
CCAAGGAGAAGTCTCATGCAGATTCCCATGTATGCGTGGCTCAAGCCACCCATAAGGTGTGGTCAATAGTAGTACTACTATAGCAGCTGATTGAGTATTATGTTTGATGTTAAATACCTTTTCCCCTTGCATACAGTCCCACATAGACTGCCTCTCCAACTGATGGATCACTATCATTATGGGTAGCATTAGTTGGAATAACACAGCGATATATACCAGATGGTCCATTAGCATTGTTCCTACGACGTATGTGGACTACTTGAGTTTGACGATCCTCATGGATATCTGGTTCTTCACCATTTTCATTACGGAATGGAAGTCTTGTTTCGTTACCAGGAGCAAACCAGTCTCCGCGTCCAGGGATTCCATTAGGCTGTCTACGACAACATGCCACCAGGTCAGTGTGACACTGTACAGTATCACTATAACTGCTAAATCGATCATCCCCCACTTGACTGAGGTCCACATAGGAATGGTTGGATAGAGTGGTTCCCAGGAAGGAGATGTAAGGATATTCAGTCTGAGACTGGACCTCCACCAGAGACCAGAGGACACACAGCACCACTGGAAGTATCTTCCTCATTGGAATGCCTATTTCATAATATTAAAAACAGGTTTTTGTTCCTGATTTGGAAAACGGAAAAGAGTGAAATGCTAGAAGATGAATTTTATAATAGTCATCCAATTTGTAACTGACAGCAGGGGATGCAGTGTATGTGTAATTCCATGCGTGTCACTACTAAGAACCTTCATGAATAATGTAGTCAGTGTATAGATATACATATTCCTGTTTTGCTCATCCCTCACTGTATTGTTGTGCAATTTTCTAGAGGAAATTGTCAATTGTTTTCTAGTACTAGCTACCCACGCCATACCCTGCTGTGCAGTTATATAGCAACACAACTTTACATTCATTATACATACACCAGTTATTGTACTGAAACTTACACTTGGACACTGTCACTGATGTGACACCACACAACTCTCTACTGTCACTGATGTGACACCACACAACTCTCTACTGTCACTGATGTGACACCACACAACTCTCTATTGTCACGTAGGACACTATTTATATTATTAATTTTCCATTACGAGTAGAAAAACATGTCAAAATAAAGTGGGGGATGTGACAAGCACTAAGTAGACAAAGCGTGAATGAGTCCTCTGACTGTCCTCAGTGTACTCCACACACTAAAACTCCTACAGTCATGACAGCTCACACTCGAATGAGAGGAAGAGGACCCTAGCTGTCATATTCCCCTGTAACACTGCAGAATGACTGCTGAATGTGCTGTGCCCCTCACAATGGCAGAGTGTTGGTCTGAGACTCAGTGTGGTTCCTTGAGGAAACAAGAAAGACTCAGGGTGGGGAGTGACCTGTGCCGGTACAGGGTGGTACTGGTGGCTGGTGAATGTGTCAGGTGGCAGGGGGAGGAGCCAGGTGGATGATGAAAATAGGATGTATTTATGTAGTACACATCAAAAAACAATAACAGTTCTTTAGAGACACTATACACCAAGTGTCAAAACTGAAAACACTTAGCAGTGTACACACACAATATCTTGAGGTGTGCAATCAGTGAGCATATACATCTCATGTCACACTATATAATCAAGGTGTTCAGAGACTGCACCATACATGGCTGGTCTAGCTCAGAACACATTTTAACTACCTCCTCCGGACAATTCCCTGAGTACATGAATACATGAATGAATATTCAATGGTATATTGTATTAACAGAGGTGGGGCAATTGCCTCTCAATAATGGTCCCCTGAAATGAGGAAACCTCACAAATCACAACCTCCCACCTACAGAGAGAGGGTATTTTTCTACCTTTGGGAATACTCTGAATATTCTTTTGATGGCTTCAATTTCCTGCATTCCTTATGTGTGTGGAGTCTGTGTAAATAAACACATTCTGTGGCTACATTGGGACTGTCCTGTACATGGTTTAAAGGAACTGTCTAGTACACAGTTTAATGGAACTGCCTTTAATGTGACTGTGAATATAGTGAAGTCATCATGCAGGTATCCTGTAGTGTAGTAGGGAGGTAGAATCCCCAGTCCGAAATAGGCATATTTTGGATCTCAAATGTGTACTTTTCACCCCCTAAAATGAGAACATCTCACTAATCAGGACACTTCTGGCCATGAATATCAACATAAGTTGTATAAAACACCCATTAATTAGAGGACAAGGTTGATATATAGCTATAGTAACTTCAACCCCAAACCATGTTGCATGTATATAATAGCGAGAAAGAGTGTGTGTGTGTGTGTGTGTGTGTGTGTGTGTGTGTGTGTGTGTGTGTGTGTGTGTGTGTGTGTGTGTGTGTGTGTGTGCATGCACATATTATTGACTGTGTGTACACTGGTCACTCAAGAGAGATACCTCCTAGGTGGTGTGGTTCATATAGGAATAACAATGTTCTTATATTCCCCCCAATAAAACAGGAGCTATGACAATGGAATGTGTGCTACTGCATGCACTCGATATCTGTTTATGCGCAGATAATGGCAATATGTATAAGTAGCCTCAGCCCCTTATTGCAGAGTGGCAAATTGAGTAAGGCGAGCACACAGGTAATTATAACAAACTGCATTGCTAAACAACACCTTCTCACAGCTCCACAAGGCTATATAGAAATATCCATGTGTCACCATTCCAGGCTATACATGTGTGGGCAATATTAATACTCACACTTGAAGATTGCAAAAATAACTTACATACACTTCTAGCTAGATATAGATTAGGGCTGAATATCATTACACAGTAGTATACTAGCTACATGAGAGGTGACCATGTTGTAGTCACCATCAGCAGATGGTGGTGACTGTAGTCATCATCTCTCTGACTTTCTGTGCTAGACATCTCTCCTCTAGCAGTGGATTCTCAAGAACATTTATCACTGTCTCCCACGAGAACTCCGGACTGCCCTTCCCTTCCCAAGTGTCAAACACACGAGCAAAGCAGTCCATACAGCTGTGGGCTGGGTAGGTCTCCAGCTCTGACCAGGGGATGTCCAGAAGTATTCCAAATGTCCGCCATTTGTTGGGCATTTGGCTTCCAATGTGAGTGAGGAAGATTGGAAGAGACAGAGGTGACTGAGGTATTGTATAATAACGAGAACCTGAAGGAAGACAAATTAAATCTCTGTTCTTTGCAAGTATTAACATGCATACAGTATTCCAAACTCTGAAATGATGGATATTCACTATCACATGATGGTCATGCGACAGTCATGTGAGATGACTTTCAAATGAGATTCACGTTAGGGACTGTCACTTAATGGTCATGTGACAGTCATGTGACATGACTCTCAAACAAGATTCAGTACATGTAGGTACATATTTACTTGTAGCGATGTCAGTCTGCAGAGGATTAAGAGGAATATCAAAAACCATTTCCTTTACAGCTCCCACAAACTGAACTCTGGTCTGGCTCTGTCTGGCAGTTGGGGAACAGCTGATGACCAGGTTGAATCTTGGAGGGTACATGCCTTCTTCTTCTTTGATCTTTAGCAGCTCCTTGGAGTTGTCCCCACTGACAAAGAAGTCAATATCACTCAGCAGAATCTGTGGACAATGATTATGCATGCTCTCCAGGTTTAACACACTAATGGAATAGAGTCCAACACAATGAATGCACTACGTTAAAGTGCAGAACCCTCGGCGTCCGCGCGTGCGCGAATCCTGCATAACGCCCGTGCATGAATGCTGGAAATGGCTATTGAAACTCAAGGTTGGCTCTGTACACTGGTTGAAGTACGTGCTATAGCTTTGACTGGAGCAGTACGCATGCTTGTACTCCCTCATGCAGAGCGGTTTTAAAGAAAACCCCACAAATATTTTGACCCCTGTTCCCCGCTGAGTACGTGACAGTATTTTCAGGATAAACAGACGCTCCAGAGGTGAGATTTGACTTAACAGACAGACAGACAGACAGACACACACACACACACACACACACACACACACACACACACACACACACACACACACACACACACACACACACACACAGACCCAACTACAGTTACCCTCCTGTGCATGCGCGCCGAGGGTTAACAATATCAGTAAGGTTGGCAACCTCATCTGGTTTTGATGTATTAATCTGTCCTCCACAGATTATCACATGCTCTCTATGTATAAAAAAGTAAAGGGATATAATTAGGGGTCTTGAATCAATAAGGTGCTATAATACAAAATATTGGCCCCAACTTACTAAATGCCAGCACAAGATCTATTTTTTGTACCAACCAACTAACCTCTTTGTTAAACTGCAGTCCAACAGTCCAGCCAGGGGCTGATGACTCTGGAAGGACAATCCCAAGTGCAGGATTAAGACAACGTTTGAAAAATTGAAAGTCATGTTTCTTCACAATGTGGTCATGTAATTCTGGAATTTGGCTAATTTGCTTCTTCAGTGTTTCAAGGCAGGTTGAGAGGAGGAATGTGACAAAGAAGTAGACATAGGCAGGCTCTCTGGGGGACATGGTGCGAGGAATGGCAGCATACACACAGAACATTGCCTTCTGAATGGCCCTCCGAGATATTTTACTGGAAATGCACAGGTAGCAGAAGTGAGTGGTTTGAAACTTGCCATACCTCTTATGGGGGTTGAAAAGTGTGCCTCCCGCTGCTGGTTGGAACTGATACATTTGCTGTGGGTTCATTTCATGGTCTCCCTTCAGAAAGGTCAGACCTAGAGAATCAATGTCGTCATGGCTCTCAAGATTGAGGCAGTGTGGGATGGTGACTTTGACAGGCTTCAAAAACTGAAAATGATTCTGGTCACGGACACAGACCCAGAACACAGGAGACACAGGTCTGAGACCTTCAGGATACTGGAATGGTCCATACAGAGCCACACCAATGTCAATGGTGATACTCTCTCCCTCAGGAATGGCTCCTGCTGGGATCTCCAGGCCAAAGTCGTTGATCTTGTCAAAATACTTTACTCCTTTACTGGTACAGTGAGAGAGAGTTGCAGTTGGTGTCACATATTCTGGAGTAATTCTTGAACGGAACATATCACACATCATGTGATAGTTGGACACGTCAGTCAAGCACGAGGTAGGAGACCAAGCCTTAGGTTGGCTGCTGCTTGAGGCATGAACCAGTTCCTTAGGCAGTGCGAGGTAACGTGGCCGGGAAGATGATGGTGTAGTTTCAACATGTGAAGTAGGCACACCACTTCCTGTGTAGCCAGAGTCACTCCCTGTATACTGTGACATGTGGTATTGAGAGATTTGAGTGTCCTTTTCAAATTTACTTGATGTAGGAGTGTGAGATGTGGTCATATTTTGATTGGATATTGGTTGATCCTCAACATCAGAGGTATCACTGACATGGATATGTTGGTTTGAAAATTCTTCATCTTGGATACTGGAAACAACACCTATGGAAACAGCAGGAGATGGAGGGCAGGATAACGAACCATCTTCAGACAGTCCACTTATACCAGAGTGACCACTATCCATTAATTCATTATAAATTGGTTCCAGGGGATCCAGCTCAGGTCTTGCCCTATTGGGAAAGCTATTTTGTCGACTATATTCAGGAACATCCCCTGCATGGAATTGTTCATTCTGTGACACATGTATTGAAGGGGGATCATAAGGTTCTTTATATGGTCCAGTGTAATAGGCCATCTCTACATCTTCATGTACATGTGTCTGTGGTCTTGTCAGGTTCCTTCCGTGAATACTTATAAGGAACAGCAGCACAACAATCACTGCCACAACTGCAAGAACTACCAGGGAGGCACCTACACCAGCGATAACTGCAACAGGGCCAGAAGGAGGGTCTCTAGTTGGAGCTACAGTTGGAACTATAGATGGTGTGGGTACAGTGGTGGAGGTAACAGTTGAAGATTCTGGAGAGGAAATGCAAAACAGAGAATGTTTTTATACAAGATATGTGATATGCTCATGTACACACAATCCCCCCCCAAAAGGAAAGATACCTCTATAGAATGGAGAACTGGATAGGACAGTGATTACAGCCTCTGGATATGGAAACATTCTCCAATACAGAGGAGAAGGGTAGTACCCAGTTCATGAGTAACAACCTTAAATGTAGGCTACATACCAAGGTTCGTCGTTACTAAGTTATTGCGCACAGTGCGAAGAGCAGCTTAGCATATTAGACTCAACTCCGTTACGACTACAACTACAACACAGTTACAGAAACAGAACTTATATACAGAGCTAGCTACATAAGAACATACTTAGTACATAAGAGAATCAACAGATAAGAACACAGCTGTGCCTGAATAGAATTACTACAAGGAAATGCCTTAACCTATACAGAGTTACTTAACACGCACTTAACACAGTATTCAGCCTATCTTAGTCATCTAGTGTTCAATAGGAAGTGTATAGTCAGGAAATGATCTACAGGCCACACCAGGGGTGTTACATATATATACAAGTGTAAAAACATTTTCACTAAAATGTTGAAGGATGTAGGGGTTGAAGTGCCAAAAAGTGTAGAAACAAGGTCAAAGTGCAGCATGCATGCAGACAAAGGGAGGGGATGATAGCATGCAACAATCATAACATGTGTAACCCCTTTTAGTATTTACAGATGTAGGGATATGGGGTTACGCATGTTACCATTGTTGCATGCTATCATCCCCTCCCTTTGTCTGCATGCATGCTGCACTTTGACCTTGTTTCTACACTTTTTGGCACTTCAATCCCTACATCCTTCAACATTTTAGTGAAAATGTTTTTACACTTGTTTCACTGGTTTATACTGTGTGTAGCAACACATATAAACCTACTGACTTTCGTGCAGAGTTCTACGTCCCTTGCATACCTACAAGCAGGATATCTAGCAATTGTCAGTGATTCCTACATCCTGTCTTGTACGAATATTGCCTATTGAGTATACAACAGCCGGTTCAGTTGCCTGCAACAGTTAGTCGTTCAAAGAAACAGAGCAACATAGCCAAAAAAGACAACACAGCGCTCGAAACAGCGGCAGCTCGACGAACTGTGCACAAAACTAACTTCACGTGTTCGGCACGTGAGCAAACAAGAAAATGGCGTCTAAACTAACACTTGTAAGGTTGCAGACCTGTAGTTTGACGGCTTTGGGAGAAGGTATGAAGATTTTGTGCATCAAGGATCATGTACGCTCCTGTATAAATGATTTTCGTGAAAGAATTAGAGCGATTACTAACCCCAGTTTCGCGGTAGGCCGTTTGAACTGAAGAAGAAGAAGAAGATGATGATGAACAATCCGGGTTTTTACAAATTTCCGAGATTCACTGTAGCTGTATATTTTACGTATTTTGAGAGTATTAAAGTGTATAGAAGCACTCGCAGAGCATGTAGCTTGTCTAAAAAGGCAGCATCTGCGTTTGGGAGTTCTGAGCCGTTACTTTTGTTAAGGCTTAATGGGCGTGTCGGCGCCATCCCTACATATAGAGTCTACCGACTCTATGATATACAGGAATTGGAATGACACTGAATTCAGGGGTGGTTCTAGAAAAGTTGTCAGGGGGGAGCTCAAGTCTTGCACATAAGGACCATACCCCTTGTTACACGTACGTATGCACAGACTGTAGTGGTGGTCATTAGTGTTGCGTGTGTTTGCATAGTCTGCTAGCAAAGGTATATACTAATGCGCAAATCTTTTACATATTTTGCGCTATATAGAAGAGCTTCAGAGCGAGGTGGGGGTGGGGCTTGAGCTCCCTGAGCACCCCCTAGAACCGCTACTGGGACTAATAGGACAGTGATTACAGACTCTGGATATGGAAACATTCTCCAATACGCAGGAGAAGGGTAGTACCCAGTTCATGAGTAACAACCTTAAATGTAGGCTATACATACCACAGTGACTGGATATGGGAGTATGGTAATTTAATACTTAGTACAATACTGCCTTAATGTTAATGAGGCGTATGTGTGGCTGTTCATGTAGCAGCCACTTACAATGCACAGGTAGGCAAAAACAAGTTAATGTTTTGTTTCAATTCTAAGCGATACACTTCTAGTTATACTAGTTTAAAAGTTTTTGGATCCTTTTTAAAAGTCATCAGGAATATTTGCCATATGATACATTGTACTGGATAGCTGCCTGAGGTGTCATTGGTATAACATCCATTATTAACTGTCCACTCAACATACATAGCAATCCAGATCACTGGAATGACGTACCACTACAGATCACTAACCCTGACACTACAGGGAGGAAGTGGCCTGATTAGTGAGGTGTCCTGATTAGTAAGGCCTCCCGATTAGTGAGGCATCCCGATTAGGGAGAATGTCCTGATTTGAAGGTTAACTAACATAAGTGATATGTACCACTGCTAATACAGCTAGTGGAATGATGTCTTGTTTATTTTCAACAACTTACCACTTTTTATAAATATTGTGAGAGATGCACTTTTCGTTATTTTTTTGAAGTTTTCTTGGAAGGAAGGGTCATTCTTAAAGTCTACAGGAATATTTTGTTGCAAGATACACTGTACTGGGTAACTGCCTGGGGCTAATGTGTTTAGTACCAACACACTATGAGTGTCATTGGTATAACATCCATTGTCATCAGGTGCTATGTCATCCTTGCACTTGTCAAATATCACATCACCCAGACTCCAGTTGATGGCAATATATGGCATGTTCCCTTTCCTGAACTCGCAGGTAAATGTCGCTCTCTCTCCTTCAAGTACAGACATACTCTGGATATCATTCTCTATAGTGGCCAGTACTGCAATGAGGAAATACATGTAACCATGTGATACCTTCTGATCAACTACATGGGTACGATATTACCTGTTTTATTTAAAACAATCATTGGACCATTATAGGTTTTTATCCAACTCTGATCACTTCTGTGTTGCACAGTAACTATACACTGATACTGATGAAGAGATGTTGGATGAATATCTTCAGTAATCTCATAATGTTCATTATCTACTACTGTGAATCCTGGAACTCCAGGTATACTTGACTCCCATCGAACACTATAGCTGTCACTCAGGGCTCCTGGTCTAATGGGACAAGTTAGGTTGACCTCACGAGAGCTGTCATCAGTTGGAAATGTGATGTAGCGATGTGTTGTAGTATCATCATAGTTTTCATCAGGTTCAGCTAAACAGAAAGAATTAGTTAGATCTATTCATACTCACTTCAGTTGTACACATTAGTACAACTTACCTGCAAGGCCTATCTCATCTGATGGAACACTAACACTCCTACAACTGAAGTAGCCCTCTTCTTCTTGAGTTAAAGTGATGGTGATTTTACCATTTGTTGGAGAGCCTGGGAGTTGGACCGGGGAGTCTTGTCCGGGAGTACGTTTGAAAAACTCTGCATCATTCAACCTGGTTCCGAAGTTATCACTGCAGGTCAACCTCACCAGACTGTAGTTTCCTGTCTCTGGGTAGTCTACAGCTAGATTGACCTGTGCTTCACAAGAGCACACAACGGCCAGTAAACAAATCACCTTCACAGCTTTCATTGTAGACTACTGCAGCTGCGAAATCCCTCGCCAATAATACGTTTGTAATGACGTCATGAGCTGATCTTGCAATTAATGAGCATCGGTGGGCGGAGTTTCTAGTGACACGGAAAATGGCGAGTTAGCCTCGTCCCCAGGCTCTCTTTTACCACAAAGAAAAGAGAGCCTGGGGACGAGGCTAATGGCGAGTCTGAGCGGGCAGGTGGTTCCTAAAAAGGCGTATGACCTCCTCTTCAAGTTGCTACTGATAGGAGACAGTGGCGTGGGGAAGACTTGTGTGTAGCCTCGTCCCCAGGCTCTCTTTTTCTTTGTGGGAGGGGCGAGGAAAAAGAGAGCCTGGTATCCACTGTCTGCGCATGCTCGAAAATTACCGTTTATTTTCCGCATAATACATCGTTTATTCCCATACAGAATAAACGGAGAAATGTAACGGTCATCGCAGTTAGAGTATACGGATCAAGCCACACAGCCGCGCATCAATGCAGCTAGGACCGCTTGTGTCATATTTTGTTTGTTGGTGTGTAGTAGAAGCATAGATACTATACCTTACGGAAGGTATAGTATCTATGGTAGAAGGTCAGGGGAATTTTAGCCGAGGCTTATTGGATTGACTTGCACACTTGTATAAGACAGGTGCTAGCCATTGAGACTAGGCTAACAAACCTTAAAAGACAGGAGAGGGTGTACTTGACAGCAAAAGAGAACTCACAGCCGACGCGGTCTCGGTACGTAACACGAATACAGTGGCAAGTATACGGATTAGATTACTGTACAATTTCACGGTAATATACAATGGAATACGATTACCCAAAATCTGGGTAATTTTCGAGCATGCGTAGACAGTGGATACCAGGCTCTCTTTTCCCCGCCCCTCCCACAAAGAAAAAGAGAGCCTGGGGACGAGGCTAACTTGTGTGTTGTTCAGATATGCCGACGACACCTTCAACACAACCTTCATTTCCACCATAGGTAGGCTGGTCGCTGTTCTGCATGTCGTACAGTGAAACCTCTCCAGCGTGAGGACGCCTCGATATTACATGGCGGGTTTTGTTGTTCCAAATTCCATATGTGTCTACATTTTATCCCCTACAATCAGGACACCTGGCTAATTAGGACACTGTCTTTATGCCGTACTGATGTCCGGGTTAGGTTAGTGCACGGTGAAGTCTCCTTTTGTGTTTCCTAGATGTCCTAATATGAGGTGTCCTGATTACACTTGTTGTCCTGTAGTCACATGACAGCCAAGGCCCTACTCAGCATACATGATGTACATGATGTACAATGTATGTGTGCTTGCAGCCTATATCTTCTAGCAATGCCATTTCCTTACTTTGTGTGTGTGTGTGTGTGTGTGTGTGTGTGTGTGTGTGTGTGTGTGTGTGTGTGTGTGTGTGTGTGTGTGTGTGTGTGTGTGCGTGTGCGTGTGTTAGGAATAGTACAGTAAGTGTGAGGCTAACACAGAAACACTTGGTACCATCTCTCCTGTCCTGAATTTCCACGAACCAATACCTACATACATGTAGACTGATGGATGATTTCTACAGATTTAGGACAGAATGAAGTGTCCTGATTAGTGAGGTGTTTTCAGGGAGTTGTGATTAGAGGGGTTCCTGCTGTCCTGTTTATTGAGGTGTCCTCATTTCAAACACTCTCTCTTCCTCCCTCCCCCCTCCCTCCCTCCTCCCTCTCTCCCTCCCCCTCCCTCCCTCCCTCCCTCCCCATATGGAAATCACAAGGTTGTACAACCTTGAAATATGCTTGTAACCACCTTGTGTACAAGATTGTTGACATGTTTGTCACAACCTTGTTACAAGCTGTTTACCAGATAGTATATGAAACTGTAAACAGGTTGTTACAAGGTTGTGAACAACCTTGTCACAATGTTGCAACAAGGTTGTTCCTTGTTACAATGTTGTAACAAGGTTGTACAGTATACATAGTATACACATGCACGCCTGTATATATATTCATTTCTTGCAATTGCTGAACTTGAACTTTACTAGCTGAAATATATTTATACAATTTTATACAAGCTAGTTGCACCTAATACTAAAACTTCTGACTTTCTAGAGACCTGGTTGGTTGTTACAAGAATGGGAGCTAGCTGACGTACATCAATGGACTAAAGCAATTGTACGACACATACACTGTGTTCATGATGTACATCAATATAATGTTCACAACGTACATCAATCAAATAAATGTATGATATATATATGCATGATCCCTCCCCCCCCCCTCCCAGGAATTGATTTCAAAATTAAAACTATTGAGTTGGAGGGCAAGAAGATAAAACTCCAAATATGGTAAGACGCTGACTGGCAGTAACTGTAGCTACTGATAATGGAACTTAACTATTTATATAATTTATGTGTGTTTGATACATGTCATGGAGTGGATTGTAGCATACATGTATTGTGTGTCTACCCCTCTTTCCCTCCCTCCCCCTCTCCCTCCCTCCCTCCCTTCTTCCCTCCCTCTCTCCCTCCCTCCCTCCCTCCCTCCCTCCCTCCCTCCCTCCCTTCCCTCACCTTATTACTCCCTCTCCTGCCTCCAATGTTCCCCTCCCCCTTCTCCCCTCCCCTCCCTCTGTGCTACTCGTACCTTCCTCCCTCCCGCTCTCTCCCCTCCCTCCTTCCCTCTATTAGAGACACAGCTGGTCAGGAGAGATCTGAGATATCATGCAACTCCTCATTCCACCACTGATCAATCTTTCTTTCTCAATCGAACTCTCCGTACTCGACTCTCCCTTGTTCGTCCTGACACTGGACATGTCCGCAAGAAACAAGCAGACCCAAGTAGTGCAACATGATCAACATGCCAAGGAGCGTCAGTTTATAGTTGGACAGCAAGTCATGGTCAGAAACTTACGACCTGGGGACAAATGGGTTCCTGGAGTAATAACAAAGCAACTGGGGCCAATGACATTCCTAGTGGAAACTTCACCTGGAATTGCTTGGAAACGCCACGTTAACCACCTCCAGGACAATACAGCTGATCAAGAGCAAAATGCAGAAATGGAGACAAATGTTAAAAATGATACAGACAGTTTCTTACCATCATTCCCAGCTGCGAATACTACTGAAGAAAATGCTGAAGAAACTGATACTATACAATATCCATCTCGTACAAGAAACCCTCCAGACAGATATATGTAAGAACAATTTTAAATTTTTATTTAGTGAGGGAGGAGTGTAGTAAAGTTATATTTGTACACTTCTATAGTCCTAATTTTATAGTGCTGTATGATTTCAATATTTACTCCTCACACCTCATTATCAACCATTCACTGTGTAGACTTATTTCTGTACTTAGAGGATATTGATGTTAGGTCACCTTCATTCACCTCACTCTAGAACATTCTATGTGCATGTACCAATTGCTATATAAGATGTATATATGCTTACTGTAAACTATCAGAGTTTTAACCAGAGATTCAAGGTTGTCTTACTTAGTGTAGTTACGATACTACAGGCGAACACGTAATGTGGTATTTTGTCGTGTTTGTCGTGTTTGGCACCCCATAAGCTAAGGCCTCCTCCGCTCCGCGCGTGTGTGCACAATCTCTGATCTGCACGTACGTCAGTCAATGGGGCGTGCGCGTGCAGGGATGGAAATCCGGATATGCGGAAGGTTCATAACAAACTAAAGTATGTGCTGATTTGCTGCACCTCAGAGGGGAATTGTGTCCCCAGAAAACTAGTCTGTAGTGACTTCATTAATTTAGGAACTCATGGACAGCCCTTATAACTTAGCCATTACTATATTAGTGCATGTTTCATACTCTTCCTGTGCTATGCTCACCCACTTCTTGTTATCACCCATATTCCTCCTACATCTTTACTATTTCTATTCAGCATTCTGTTGGTGTGATATCCTTTACATTTCTTGAGTTTTATGAAACATGCACTAATATAGTAATGGCTAAGTTATAAGGGCTGTCCATGAGTTCCTAAATTAATGAAGTCACTACAAGTCAATACAGTCCATGTATTCCAGGGGATCACTTGTCACCAGGAATGGGCTCATACACTGCTCCACCTACATTCACTGGAGTGGGTGTGGCCACAGGTGGAGGGAGCTCATAGGCTGCATTGGCGGTAGTTGTAATGGCCACATCCTTTTCATCTTGTGAGCCTGGCAGTATGGTCATGTCATGTCTGTCAGGGGAAATGGTATAATCTGTTAGTCTAGTTCTCTCCAACCAAAGTCTGTTACTGGTAGTTCAAACTTGAGCACAATGTCAATGTCTACTAGCAACGTTTTGGCCCTGAGGGCACACACACTAAATCTATATATACACTACAGGGCATCAGTGTTGTTGTCTGACATCAAATAACTTTATTAATATTTTGTTATTTGTTATTTGATGTCAGACAGCAACACTGACATCCTGTAGTGTATAGATTTAGTGCACTTGTTTTCAGTATGCCCGTGGGGCCAAAACGCTACACTGCAAAAACATGATGGTTATTTTAACACAAAATGTGGTTACCTCAGTTGCATGTGTAGTCATTCATTCATGTTATTGACAATTTAATGAGTCATATTAGATTGAAATCACAACACTCAGTCTATGTGTCTATGGTATGCGCCTTTTGGCTCTCCTCTCAACATTTGTTCAACAGCCATTAAAGTGTCAATTACATGAATGAGTGACTACACATGCAACTGAGGTAAAACACTTTGTGTTAAACTAACCATCACGTTTTTGCAGTGATATAGTAGACATTGATGTTTGCAACTGGAAGTTTGAACTATCTCACGATAGCCAGTTGGTATAGTGAGAGACACGTGGTGTCACCCATGGATAGAGATGTAAGTGTTGTAAAGAGAAACACCTTCTAGCTGGAAAGCAGGGCTGTGTGTGTGAGTGAACAAAACTCACCCATCTCTCTTGATGGACTGATCTCTATGGCGATACTTCAAAACAAGAGCCACTATTGTGACAACTGTGACAGAAATAGCCACAATGAGGACTATGATGACAGCTACTGCTCCTCCACCAACAGTGGCAGTGGTGGATGGAGTGCACGTGGAGCCTGGGACTGAGGAAAAGATGTGTTCAACATTTTAAGAGGGACAACTGTGAAGTGACACAATAACTTACTATCGATCTGCACAGTAACATTAGTGGCAATGGTGACAGATGATCCATTGAGAGTGGCAGTACAGATGTACTGTCCAGCCTGAGATGTTGATATAGTACTGAGTGTGAGGACACTGGACACCTCCTGTCCATTAGTAGTGGGATCAGCTGGGGTAGGAGTTACTCCAGGCCCCTCCCAGTAGAAGTCTGGAGTACCAGTTACTCCAGTAGGCAAAGTGACAGAGCAGGTGAGAGTGACATTGTCTCCAGCCATGACAGAGGAGGAGGGAGAGGAGGTGAGGGAGATGATGACTGGCTCTGGAGAAATAGAGTAAGGTTTGATCCAAGAGTGGTACCTATGGTGATAGCTAGTCTCGGCAGCAGTCACAACCTTAAAAATGTAGGCTACTTAGTAGGGTATTTTGCAAATGTTCATGCTACTACATGCTACTATCCTTATGCTATTCAGATTAGAAAGGTTAATTGAGGTGCTTTGGTTGCTTTGTCTTGTATATGTGATTCGAGCCCGGCGAGCTAAGCTGCCTCGGTAGCTCTGTTGGTAAGAGCGTCTCCTAGAAGCAAATGGTCGTGGTACACACACACACACACACACACACACACACACACACACACACACACACACACACACACACACAGTGAGTGGAGGAAGGGAGGGAGGTAGGGATTTCGAGTGCCACCCGAGGCAGCTAATTTTTCTTTGGGAAAATATGATTGGGCAAGTTGTGTTGCTTTTGTCCTTCTGTTGTGTTGTTTTGCCTTGCCTTGTCTTTCTAAGCATCTCATGGATGATTAAAGTCATGTAGACAAAAACTTACTTAGTTTAACTGTGAGTGATGCATTTCTTGCTATACTGCTGAAGGTTTCTTGGAAGGAAGGGTCATTCTTAAAGTCTTCAGGAATATTTTGTTGCAGGACACACTGTATTGGATAGCTGCCTGGGGCTAATGTGTTTATTACCAACACACTATGAGTGTCATTGGTATAACATCCATTGCTATTGGGTGCTATATCATCCTTGCAATTGTCAAATAAAATGTCACCCACACTCCAGTTAATGTCAATATCTGATATGCTCCCTTTCCTGAACTCGCAGGTAAATGTTGCTCTCTCTCCTTCAAGTACAGACATACTCTGGATATCATTCTCTATAGTGGCCAGTACTGCAATGAGGAAATACGTGCAACTATGTGATCAATTACATTGGTAAAATCTTACCTAGTTCATTTAAAACAATCATTGGACCATTATAGGTTTCTGTCCCACTCTGATCACTTCTGTGTTGCACAGTAACTATACACTGATACTGATGAAGAGATGTTGGATGAATATCTTCTGTAATAGTATAATCTCCAGTATCTACTATTGTGAATCCTGGAACTCCAGATATACTTGACTCCCATTGAACACTATAGCTGTCATTCAGGGCTCCTAGTGTAATGGGACAAGTTAGGTTGACCTCACGTGAGCTGTCAGCAGTTGGAAATGTGATATAGCAATGTGTTGTAGTGCCATCGTAGTTTTCATCAGGTTCAGCTAAACAGAAAGAATTAGCTAGATCTATTCACTTCAGTTGTACACACTAGTACAACTCACCTGCAAGGCCTATCTCATCGGATGGAACACTAGCACTCCTACAACTGAAGTAGCCCTCTTCTTCTTGAGTTAAAGTGATGGCGATTTCACCATTTGTTGGGGAGCCTGGGAGTTGGACCGGGGAGTCTTGTCCGGGAGCACGTCTTAGAAACTCTGCATCATTCAACCTGGCTCCGAAGTCATCATTGCAGGTCAACGTCACCAGACTGTAGTTTCCTGGATCGGGGTAGTCTACAGCTAGACGGACGGCCTGAGTTACAGTGGCGCACACAACGGCACAGTACAGTACACAAATCCATTGCACTAATACCATATTGTACACAACGTTATCAACTGCTTTTTTTATATTGTTGACTACTAGCACAATGCAGTCAGCTCCTCCAATAATGTAACTCGGTTCGCCTGCAGATATATACGCTTCGTGTACAAAAGGTTCAAAGGTTATTATTGCTCTGACCCAGCACCCAGTTCAAGAACTTTTTGGAACACTGCGTATTGAGAAAGATCGAACTTTGAAATAGTTACATTAAATACGTGCGAGAAATCAGTTGAGTATTGGCAGAGCCTATTGGGCCCGATCAGGGCCGTAGCAGGCATAGTCTCGTACCCAGACCCCACCCAAACGGGAAAGGGTCTGGTGACAATTGAGCGATTTCTTGGATGTGCTGAGTCAGCTTTACGTCATATATCATGTGACTTTGAGAATGAGCGCACTTACTGCAGACACGGTGGGTCATATAGCGCGAGGTCAACCATTCAGCTAAAGCTCTTCTGCAGTTACGGGGCGTATATCTTTCCCATGTAGGTAGCTCATATAGCTACGATGATTACAGTGTGTACAGTCTTATATAACGTCACGCGCAAGTCACGCGTAAAGTTAAATACTGCAATTTGATTGGCTTACCTAAATCTAAGACTGCTAATTCAGCACAACCAAGAAATCGCTCAACTGTCACCAGACCCTTTTCCTCTCTTGAGGGCGGGGTCTGGGGACGAGACTATAGCAGGCACTGCGGCCAGTGCGGTTTTAGCCGCACCAATTTTTTCGGTAGATGGCATACAGCAGGTTTCAGTTCCGTTCGAACATTGCGTATTCCGTGAATGCTGCGTGACTGTAGCGGTAGTAAACTCTTGTACACGGAACTCCACGGAAACAATACTACTGAGGCCCAGAAACGTTTCCGTGAAGATCCGTGTACAAGAAGTTGCTACTGCTACAGTCACGCTATTGTCACGCTGCACTCACGGAATACGCAATGTTCGAACGGAACTGAAATCTGCTGTATATAAACTGGATCCGCAATCGCGCATGCGTAATTAGCCATGCCCTAGCCAGCCCGTAATGGCCCCGTCACAAACCAAGGCACGGAGAGGCAAAAGTACCTAGATGGGGGGTACCCCCCCTAGGCTGGGGGGCGCGCCCCCCCAGGCCCCCCCGCCTTGGCTAGTTCCGTAAGCGCCCATGGATCCTCCGTGCCAATGCGCATGGGCGCGTAGTTTATATATGCCATTAACCATTTTTTCAGTGTCGTCTAGTGCGCATGCGTATGAGGAGTACTTCACTGCGCTCGCGCTATATGACGGACGGCAACGGGTACGCGATGTGGACTAACATCAACAACAACGGTCGTTTGGCTCTAAGCGGATTCTTCGTAGTTTCCAACCTATTTGGTTTTACAAATGGCCTTTCATTCACTATTATGAGGCTAATGATGCTGCATACTGCCATACCTGTCTCATGGCCTCTAAGAACAAGAGACTGAAGAGAAATCATTGGAAGCACTTCTGGTTAAAGCTTGCGAGTTAGAAGACTACGAGAGTGATTTGTAGGTTGTTTGTCAATTTTACAAAGACGACTTTAACAAAGACCTCTTACACACCCAACTTCAGACTTTTGGTGTACATTTTCAGCTGAAGCAATAGGAGTAATTAGGACAAGATTCAACATCTTTGATATAGCTAAAGGATTACTTTCATTCTCTTTCCCCTGCATGGCCAACTGTCTCTGTTGTCGAGTGTTAAACGTCTTATGCAGCTGATACTGGTTATGCCTGCCACAAATGCTTCGTCTGAACGATCCTTTAGTGCATTAAGACGTGTAAAGACTTAGCTATCTTTGAGCAACCATGAAACAAGAGCGTCTCAAATACCTAATGCTTCTTCACATTCATAAGGATAGAACTGATAGACTGAACATGACGACACTCCTGAAGGAATTTATAGGCTGCTCAGAACATAGGTGTAAAATTGTAATGTGATAAAATGTCACATTATTCATAGACCACACCTACTAACCAACACGCCCCTTATAATGACCACACTACTTCCTGGCCTCACCACTCATAATTGGCTGGCTATGGCCCTGCATTTAGAAGTTTGAAGAGATTCAGCCTAATAGTGGTGAACGTGAGAAGTGACCTGCCGAATACTTCGATTTCGTTTTTACCTGAAAGACGGAACTATAGCCTAGCTAAGAGACACTGAATTAACTCTATATAGAGCGTACTGTAGAGTGGAGCAATCGCTGCAACAAGAGAACCTACGCAACGCACTGCTACAGCTGGTGCCTGACGAATTAATATGCTGAATCAGCAATAATAGCTTCTGCATGAAACAGATAGTTACTGCTGAGACTTGTATTGAATTGTATACAGTGTATGTTCAGCTGAGAACATTGTTTTCATCAAATCACACAGTACGGTAGTACTGTGTATGTAGGGATTGCTATGGTCTATCCCCATTGAAAACCATATATAAGGATATTCTTCATTTTCACTTTCAATTTGAAGTTGATTCACTTTTAATGATATCAAGGTGAAGAAAGTTTGAAAAATACTAAAATTGGTTGTGTAATGATGTGAGATGTGTGTAATAGCTTAAAAAGTGCTTTTCACATTTTTGCCATGTTTTCCATCTTACTATTATTATGAAGAAGCGTAACTCAATAACCATAAAATTAATCTTTGCATGAAGAAATGTATCAATATGTGTAAGAGAATGCAGTTAGAGTTAGCGGAGCACTGTTGAATGCGCTGTTTAGACTAGATCTCTATGACCTTCTCTTCAAGCTGCTACTGATAGGAGACAGTGGCGTGGGGAAGACAAGTGACAGTGGCGATGTCGACAGCTTCTACTAGAAGCGAAGAGCCGATCCTCGACTCCGACTCTGGCTGGCTCTCCGTATTCCTGCTACAAATAAACTTTGCACTGTACCTGTAATGTCACTTTACACGTGCAGCGCACGCGCGCGTGTGTTGCCATAGCCTTAAGTCTTAACAGACAGACAGACAGACAGACACACATACACACACACACACACACACACAGACCCAATGAATGCACTAAAGTGCAGAACCCTCGGCGTCCGCGCGTGCGCGCGAATCCTTGAAAGCGCACGCATAACGCGCGTGCGCGAATGCTGGAAAGGCACGTGCGATTGAAACTCAAGGTTGGCTCTGTACACTGCTGGAAGCGCTATAGCTTTGACCAGAGCAATACGCATACTTGTACTCCCTCATGCAGTAACCGCTGGTGCTTCGCTGTACATCGAACAGGAATACCTGATCGTGGATAAGCCAGAGTAGGCTAGATCTAATTAGCAATTGGCTCTTTCGCTTGCGTTTCACGCCATAACTCTTGAACGAAGCGGTTTCAAAGAAATCCCCACAAATTTTTTGACCTCCGTTGCCCGCTAAGTACGTGACAGTATTTTCAGGACGAACAAACGCTCCAGAGGTGAGATGTGACTTAACAGACAGACAGACACACAAACACACACACAGACCCAACTACAGTAACCCTCGCTGCGCATGCGCGCCGAGGGTTAACTACCGTAACCCTCGCTGCGCATGCGCGCCGAGGGTTAACAACAGGTTTTGGCCGTGGGCGTGATAATATATACATAAAGGCAGTAATTGACATATGTACCACACACATCACTACAATATAATGTGTATTGTATGTACTTGTATCAAGTGAGGGGAAGTCCAGACAACCTACAGTCACTACATCACACCAGTCCATAAATTGCAGTGGATTACTTGTCCCCAGGAATGGGCTCATACACTGCCTCTTCTCCTGCCCCACCTACATTCTCACTGGCCACAGGTGGGGGTGGGAGAGGTTGATGGGAGGAGGGAGGAGGTTGTAAGAGAACCACATTGACATATCCCCCTCGGGTATTCTCAGGGGGGCTTGTGACCATTTCATACTCATCCTCTAGTCTCCCTCCATGCTTTATCGGCTCATAGGCTCTGTTGGTAATGGCCACACCCTTTCCATCTGGTGAGCCTGGCAATGTGGTCATCTCATATCTGTCAGGGAAAATGGTACAGTGAGAGACATGGTATATGGTGGTGTCCATGGATAGAGAAGTATGTGTTGTGAAGTACAGTTTCTAGCTAGAGAACAGGCCTGTGTCAGTGAGTATAACTCACTCGGCTTTCTTGATGGACAGGCTTCCATGACGATGCTTCAAAACAAGAGCTACTGTTATCACAAGAGCAATAGCCACAATGAGGACGATAACAATGGCTATTGTTCCTCCAATGATGGCGGCATTGTCATAGGACCCCTGTGAGCTGGTGGAGGATATTGTACTATCAGCAGTGGTTGGAGTCTCAGTGCTAGGTGAGAGACACTCTCCTTCACTGAGAGATGAGATGGCTACTGAACACTCTGAGTCTACTGTCATCAGTACTCCAGTCACAATGATACTGTCCCCACCCCTCACCCAGTCCTCTATCAGAGAGATGAGGGAGCCACTGTCAGTCTCAGAGGTACCCTTCAGTCTGGCACGATATGTCACATATGTAGGGGACTCAGGGTAACAGGCAAATGACTGTGTCTCTCTATCAATGATGTCACTGGTAATGCCACAATCACTACAGGAGTCAGTCAATTGTTTCACTACTGCACTAGTGATATCCTCCAACTTCTGCTCTGTTGAAGTGACCTAAAAATAAGCTATATTTCATACACACTGTCAGTGATGGTAGATATAATTTTACTTACAATTAATTCAGAACAGGCAACAACTCCACCAAGACGTAATTGGAAGTATAAATCTATGTAGAGAAGTCAGCATGGATAATACTAGCACCATCTCATGTTAAACTTGAGCTTACAGTCTTGTAGTGTCATGAAGGTGATGTGTGCAGGAGGTCCTGAGCCCTGACTGTTAGTGGCCACTACTGAACAGGAGTAGGAGGAGTCTGGGGAGAACCCTGCTACTGTGAGAGGTCCTGCCTGGTAGGGGGACTGAGGGAGGGAGGAGGGGGAGGGGGAGCAGGAGAGGGTGTAGTTGGTGAGCACTCCATTACGCTGGGTCACTGGAGGTGGAGACCAGGAGAAGTTGACTTGTCTCTGTCCAGCTTCTGCTACAAATATCTCAGGAGAACCAGTTGGAGCTGGGAACAATGAAGACTTACTATATATATGTGGTGGCTAAGACACAGAGTATGAACATCACATATGTACCAATGGTAATGGTAGTATGTTCCACAGATCTCGGCAGTGAGGACCCCTCGTGGCTGACAGTGACAATACTACAGTTGTAGGTCACACCAGAGTAGAGTCCTGTCACATTAGCTGTGGTGGCTGCTGGTCCTAACATGAGGTCTTCTGGGATAGGGATTCCTTCCAGTAAAGGACTACATGTCAGTCTGTATCCGGTGGTGAGGTTAGCAGCAATACTGGGAGGCCTCCAGGAGAAGGTGAGAGAAGTGGCTGATGACATCGCTGCTTCAAATGCTCCCACTGGGTAGGCAGCTGTAATTGGACATACATGTACATAAGTTTTCAGTGGTCCCATGAGGTAAAGTCATGGTTCATGAGCTTCTTACCTACAACAGTGATAGTCTCCACTCCTGAACTCTGCAGGTCTGTTATTCCAGCCTGAGGGATGTTGACAGTGGCTGTACAGGTGTACTGACCTCCATCAGATGTTCTCAGTGGAGAGAACACATAGTCCACAGAACTACTGTTCACTGCTGACACCTCAGTTGAGTTAGGGAACACTATCTTCAAGTCAGGCAGTACCACCAGACCAGCCACCACACTAGCTGAACAGTGCAGGGAATAGGTCAGACCAGCAATGGAGTCTCCAGAGAATGAGATAGTGACATTAGGAGCAGGCAGAGCTGAATGAACAAGACAATGCATGCCATCATGTCTAGTGGTTAGGCATACACAATATTAGGGATAGTGATTACTTACCCAATACAGTGATATTGACATCATCACTAGCAGTAACCTGTTGGACATTACTTCCTCCAGTGACTGTCACAGTACATGTGTATGTGCCATCATCCAGGTCAGCTAGAGGACTGATGGTGAGACTGTCTGTGTAGGTACTGCCAGAGCCACTGGCACCAGTGACTGAGTATCTATCACCAGAAATATCTCTTGGGCCACTCCATTCAGTCACGACCCTCTCTCCATTGTCCACATTAGGATCCAGTGTCACAGTACATGTGAGAGTGAGGCCAGTACCAGCATACAGAGGAGAAGTGTAGTTAAGAGTGGCAGTCACATCAGGTGGAGGGACTGGATGGATGAGGAGGTAAGTAAATATACAATACCTCAAAACCTTACTTTGTATTGTGATGTTCTCTGCTGCACTCTCCACTGGTCCCCGTACAGTGATATGTGTCTGGGATGTAGTGACAGTCAGTTGGCAAGTGTATCTACCACTGTCTGAGGTAGCCACAGGAGAGAAACTGAGAGTGGCTACACCAGTAGAGATCCGATCAGGGGAGGTGCCTACTGCTGTACCATCCATCATCCAGGTCACTGCTGTGTGTGGACTAGTGTCCACTGATGGACTCAGGGTATAGTCACATGTCAGACTGAGGGTAGTCCCAGCAGTGGCAGTACAAGTGACAGTGATGGATGGAATGGGAACTGGGACTGAGGAATGGTGGATGTGTTCAATGTACAGGCAACTGTGAAGTGACACAATAACTCACTCTGTACAGTAACATTAGTGGCAATGGTGACAGAGGATCCATTGAGAGTGGCAGTACAAATGTACTGTCCAGCCTGAGATGTTGATATAGTACTGAGTGTGAGGACACTGGACACCTCCTGTCCATTAGTAGCAGGGTCAGCTGGGGTAGGAGTTACTCCAGGCCCCTCCCAGTGGAAGTCTGGTGTACCAGTTACTCCAGTAGGCAAAGTGACAGAGCAGGTGAGAGTGACATTGTCTCCAGCCATGACAGAGGAGGAGGGAGAGGAGGTGAGGAAGATGATGACTGGCTCTGGGGAAATTGAATTAGTTGGAATCCATGCATTTACATTTACCTATAATGACAAGAGACACATAATAGTATTGTATCACTAGCACTTGATATGTATATAGGTAATATCTCATGTTTCCCAAAATAATCACATCATATATACCTATAGTGATAGTCACTGCAGCAGTCACATTACTAGGTAGTGTACTGGAGGTGGCCACCATGGTAATGGAGTATTTAGCCCCTGTCATAAGTCCAGTGATGGTGGCAGTAGTGGCAGTATCTCCAGCTATCTCTGAGCCAGTGTGTCCTCCATCTTGCTGGTGGTAGTAGATGATGTAACCAGTCACAGTAGGTTCTCCTGATGGAGCTGTCCAGGAGACTTGTACACTGTCCACTCCATTCTGAGACACAATCACACCAGAGGGAGGGGAGGGAGCTGGAGGGAAGAGAGGTACTGAATGGAGTAATAGAAGATGGCATTAGGTGATGGTTGGTGGATGTTGTGGAGGTCTCAATAATTCTTGGTTGGCCTGGAACTTGTATTACAATTTTAAACGTAGACCCTAGTTGTACAGCAGTGGAATTTACTTACCTAAACCTATGTTCATTACTTTGATACTCTCACTGGGGAGGTGTTGTGATGTGGCCATAATGGATATGGTGTAGATGTATCCATTCTGAAGACCAGTCAGTAGGTAGTTGTCTGTGGAGCCATCACTAACATCCTCACTGCCACTGCTGCCACCACTATAGTAGATCCTGTACCCAGTTGTATCCCCCAGTGGAGTGGGTGGGCTCCAAGACACCCGGATACTAGTGAGACCTTCCTGGACTGCCATCAGGTTAGTGGGAGCTGAGGCAACTGGAGGGAGGATAATGACCAACATTTATGCTGTATATATCACACAATGCATGTGTATAGCTACTATCTGAAATGATAGTGCTACACATCATGTACATACAAGTTAAAATAGACATGTAGTTTTTCTAGGTACATGGAAAGGCAGTGGTTGACACACATGACGTAGTATATACTGTATCTTTCCATCACCTTGAACAGTGTAACTAGTTGAATCCTCAGATGGTTTATTGTTAGCCACAGTACATGTGTAGAGTCCTCCCAGTCTCCCAGTCACAGTCAGGGTGTGGGTGTACTGTGAAGTAGTGCGATTATCTAACACAGTCTCAGTTCCTTCAGTGACAGTGTCAGAGTCTCTGGTCCAAGTGACAGTGGTAGCAGGTCCACCAGTGGAGATACAGGTGAGGGTGAACTGAGGACTGACTTCATTGAGGTCAGATTCCACAGTGAATCTCATACCACCAGGTATCATGACATCTCCTGGATTGAGGGTTGAGTGGTGCATAGTAATATATCAATATATCCACAAACATATACCTCCTCCTCCACTGTTGTACAGTCCAACATACACGGTCTGATTTATGAATGTATCATCCTCTACCACACAGTAATATATCCCCTCAGATGGAGTACCAGTAGCAGTGCTTCTATGGAGTCGTACTACCATAGGACCTCTATTTCTATCAAATCCTGAAATATCATCAGTACCTCGACCACCAACTCTAGTCCCATTTGGTGCAAACCAGTCTCCTCCAGAATGGATTCGCCTACCAATACGGGAAGTGAGATTAGCAACACGGTTAGTATTACAGATGAGAGCAGTGCCATCAGTCGAGCCAATATCACTGATCACCACATAGCCATGGTTAGGGATGAAGTCTCCATTCAAACTGAGAGAAACACCTACATGCACAGTAGATGGATGTGTATATAACAAACAACAATAATGATGCTCAAGTGTATATGTAAGTGTTTCTGTACCCTATGATACCCTCAATGCTATACATGAGAAGCAGCTCATTTTTTGTGAGCTGTGTTGTTTTTCTATTCTGTAAGTTGTCATGTACATTAACACCACACATAAAATAAACATTTACTTACTTTGAAGGGTTTTTGCAGTTATAGGATCACTGTATACTCCAGTACCAGCACTGTTCACTGCTGCCACTTCAACTGTATACTCAGTAGCTGTAGATAGTCCAGAGATGGTGTACATTCCTCCACTGGATTCTTCAGTAGTCCTGTCTCCCTCAGCAGTCCCCTGTACCCCATACCGCACTGAGTAGCCTGTTATGTCTCCATTGTGGTGGATGCAGTCCAGTTCTCCCCACCCGACAGTGATGTTGGAGGAGGTCACTGTAGATACTCTCACAGAAGTAGGAGCAGCAGATGGAGCTGAAAATTCAATACATGCTTAGTGACAGTTACTTCCTTCATATCATTGTATACAGAGGTACACTCTACCAGCCAAATGTCTTATTAGAACTAAAAGTCAAAGTCAACACAGACTAAGAGATGTTGATCACTCACCATGTTCTCTAGTGTCTGCAGTCACAGATTTAATGGAGTTATTACCAGCTGAATTATAAGCAGTGAAAATGATAGTGTAAGTAGTGTCCCCTCTCAGGCCAGTTATGGTGTGGCTCACAGAGCTGCCACTAATGGTAGTACTGCCACTTAAAACCCCACCAGGACACTCTCCTGATGTCCACATCACCTCATAGCTGGTCACCACTGAGCCACTGGGAACACTCCAGGAGAGGGAGATGGAGGTGGTTGACGGATTGATTGTAGTGATACTAGGTTGACCTGGAACTGCAATTATAGACACAGAAATTAAAGTAGAAGGAGATTAGGCTAGTACAGCAAATACAATTTCATGGTCAAATTAAGTGTGCAATGGCATGACGTAGTAGTGCATCCTTCCATCACCTTGAACAGTGTAACTAGTTGAATCCTCAGATGGTTTATTGTTAGCCACAGTACATGTGTAGAGTCCTCCCAGTCTCCCAGTCACAGTCAGGGTGTGGGTGTACTGTGAAGTAGTGCAATTATCTAACACAGTCTCAGTTCCTTCAGTGACAGTGACAGAGTCTCTGGTCCAAGTGACAGTGGTAGCAGGTCCACCAGTGGAGATACAGGTGAGGGTGAACTGAGGATTAGCTCCATTGAGGTCAGAGTCCACAGTGAATTTCATATTACCAGACATTGTGATGTGTCCTGGAAGTGAAATGAAAACATGACCATATCAATAGTACAGATGTGAAGGATGCATGTAAGAGTGGGGGAGGGAGGGAATTGTGTGGATAGTGTAAAGGATTGGGGGAGGGAAGGAGGATAGGATTGTATAGGTAAGATAGCTGGCTGAGTAAAGAAGAGGAAGTGGAGCCTGAGCTGGCTAGGTTATCAGGAGCACATTAGCTACTACTCTATGTGATATTTTAAGTTGGGTTCATCATATAGTAGAGCTACCAAGGTGAAGTCTCAGACATCTCATTAATTTGTGTCTTGATCCACTCATGAGGTGTTTAACATTTGATGTTAATATCTCAATACCTTTTCCCCTGGCATACAGTCCCACATAGACTGTCTCTCCAACCGATGGGTCACTATCATTATGGACAGCATTAGTTGGAATAACACAGCGATATATACCAGATGGCTCATTAGTATTGTTCCTACGGCGTATGTGAACTACCATATTTTGACGATCCTCGTGGATATCTGGTTCTTCACCATTTTCATGACGGAATGGAAGTCTTGTTTCGTTACCAGGAGCAAACCAGTCTCCACGTCCAGGGATACCATTAAACTGTCTACGACAACATGTCACCAGGTCAGTGTGACACTGTACTGTATCACTATCACTGCCACTTCGATCATCCCCCACTTGACTGAGGTCCACATAGGAATGGTTGGATAGAGTGGTTCCCCTGAAGGAGATGTAAGGATATTCAGTCTGAGACTGGACCTCCACCAGAGACCAGAGGAGACACACCACCACTGAAAGTATCCTCCTCATTGGAATACCTATTTCATAATATTATAAGCAAAAACAGTTTTTGTTCCTGATTTTGAAAATGGAAAAGAGTGAAATGCTAGAAGATGAATTTTATAATAGTCATCCAATTTGTAACTGACAGCAGGGGATGCAGTGTGTGTGCAATTCCATACATGTCACTACTAAGAACCTTTATGAATAATGCAGTCAGTGTATAGATATACATATTCCTGGTTTGCTCATCCCTCACTTGATTTGTTGTGCAATTTTCTAGAAGAAATTGTCAATTGTTTTCTAGTACTAGCTACCCATGCCATCCCCTGATGTGCAGTTAGTTATACAGACACAACTTTACGTTCTTTATACATCAGGCCAGTTATTGTACTGAAACTTACACTTGCACACTGTCACTGATGTGACACAACACAACTCTCTACTGTCACTGATGTGACACCACACAACTCTCTACTGTCACTGATGTGACACCACACAACTCTCTACTGTCACTGATGTGACACCACACAGCTCTCTGCTGTCACTGATGTGACACCACACAACTCTCTGCTGTCACTGATATGACACCACACAACTCTCTACTGTCACTGATGTGACACAACACAACTCTCTACTGTCACTGATGTGACACAACACAACTCTCTGCTGTCACTGATGTGACACAACACAACTCTCTACAGTCACTGATGTGACACCACACAGCTCTCTGCTGTCACTGATGTGGCACCACACAGCTCTCTACTGTCATGTAGGACACTGTATTAATTTTCCATTAAGAGTAGAAAAACATGTCAAAATAAAGTGGGGGAGGTGACAAGCACTAAGTAGACAAAGAGTGAATGAGTCCTCTGATTGTTACTCAGTGTACTCCATACACTAAAACTCCTACAGTCATGACAGCCCAGACTTGAATGAGAGGAAGAGGACCCAAGCTGTCATTCTCCTGTAACACTGCAGAATGGCTGCTGAATTTGCTGTGCCCCTCACAATGGCAGAGTGTTGGTCTGTTTGTGTTTTGAGACTCAGAGTGGTTCCTTGAGGAAACAAGAAAAACTAAGCCCCTGTAGGGTGGGGAGTGAGGGTACTGGTGGTTGGTGAATGTGTCAGGTGGCAGGGGGAGGGGTGGGAGACATAGGAGTAGGAACAGGGGGGCAGGGGGGCCTGTGCCCGTGCTGGGTGGTACTGGTGGCTGGTGAATATGTCAGGTGGTAGGGGGGGAGCCAGGTGCACGTGGATGATGAAAATAGGATGTATTCGTGTAATACACATCAAAAAACAATAACAGTTGTTTAGAGACACTATACACCAAGTGTCAAAACTGAAAACACTTAGCAGTGTAAACACACAATAATTTTGAGGTGTGCGATCAGTGAGCATCCACATCTCATGTCACACTATATGATCAAAGTGTTCAGAGACTGCACCATACATGGCTGGTCTAGCTCAGAACGCATTTTAACTACCTACTCTGGACAGTTCCCTGAGTACATGAATACATGAATGAGTATTCAATGGTTTAACAGAGGTGGGGCAATTGCTCTCCCCCCCCCCCCCTCCCCCCCAATAAAACAGGTGCTATGACAACAGAATGTGTGCTACTGCATGCACACGATATCTGTTCATGCGCAGATAACAGCAATATGTATAAGTAGCCTCGGCCCCTTACTGCAGAGTGGCAAATTGCGTAAGGCACGCGCACAGGTAACAAACTACATTGCTAAACAACACCTTCTCACAGCTCCACAAGGCTATATAGAAATATCCATGTGTCACCATTTCAGGCTATACATGTGTGGGCAATATTAATACTCACACTTGAAGATTGCAAAGATAACTTACATACACTTCTAGCTAGATATAGATTAGGGCTGAATATCATTACACAGTATTATACTAGCTACGTGAGAGGTGACCATGTTGTAGTCACCATCAGCAGATGATGGTGACTGTAGTCATCATCTCTCTGACTTTCTGTGCCAGACTTCTCTCCTCAAGCAGTGGATTCTCAAGAACATTTATCACTGTCTCCCACGAGAACTCCGGACTCCCCTTCCCCTCCCAAGTGTCAAATGCACGAGCAAAGCAGTCCATACAGCTGTGGGCTGGGTAGGTCTCCAGCTCTGACCAGGGGATGTCCAGAAGTATTCCAAATGTCCGCCATTTGTTGGGCATTTGGCTTCCAATGTGAGTGAGGAAGACTGGAAGAGACAGTGGTGACTGAGGCATTGTATCATAACGAGAACCTGAAGAAAGACAAATTAATTAATGTAAAAATCTCTGTTCTTTGCAAGTATTAACATGCATACAGTATTCCAAACTCTGAAATGATGGATATTCACTATCACATGATGGCCATGTGACAGTCATGTGACAGTCATGTGAGATGACTTTCAAATGAGATTCACGTCGCATCAGGGACTGTCACTTAATGGTCATGTGACAGTCATGTGACATGACTTTCAAACAAGATTCATTACATGTAGGTAGTATACATATTTACTTGTAGCGATGTCAGTCTGCAGAGGATTAAGAGGAATATCAAAAACCATTTCCTTCACAGCTCCCACAAACTGAACTCTGGTCTGGCTCTGTCTGGCAGTTGGGGAACAGCTGATGACCAGGTTGAATCTTGGAGGGTACATGCCTTCTTCTTCTTTGATCTTTAGCAGCTCCTTAGAGTTGTCCCCACTGACAAAGAAGTCAATATCACTCAGCAGAATCTGTGGACAATGATTATGCATGCTCTCCAGGTTTAACACACTAATGGGATAGAGTCCAACACAACAATATGAGAGAGGTTGGCAACCTCATCTGGTTTTGATCTATTAATCTGTGCTCCACAGATTCATGCTAAAGGGATATAATTAGGGGTCTTCCAAGTTGCTAAAACAAAAATATTGGCCCCCAAACCTACTACTTTCTGAGGTACAATGTGTACACAAGATCCATTTTGTGTACCAACCAACCAACCTCTTTGTTAAACTGCAGTCCAACAGTCCAGCCAGGGGCTGATGACTCTGGAAGGACAATCCCAAGTGCAGGATTACGACAACGTTTGAAAAATTGAAAGTCATGTTTCTTCACAATGTGGTCATGTAATTCTGGAATTTGGCTAATCTGCTTCTTCAGCGTTTCAAGGCAGGTTGAGAGGAGGAATGTGACAAAGAAGTAGACATAGGCAGGCTCTCTGGGGGACATGGTGCGGGGAATGGCAGCGTACACACAGAACATTGCCTTCTGAATGGCTCTCCGAGATATTTTACTGGAAATGCACAGGTAGCAGAAGTGAGTGGTTTGAAACTTGCCATACCTCTTATGAGGGTTGAAAAGTGTGCCTCCTTCTGCTGGTTGGAACTGATACATTTGCTGTGGGTTCATTTCATGGTCTCCCTTCAGAAAGGTCAGGCCTAGAGACTCAATGTCGTCATGACTCTCAAGATTGAGGCAGTGTGGGATGGTGACTTTGACAGGCTTCAAAAACCGAAAATGATTCTGGTCACGAACACAGACCCAGAACACAGGAGACACAGGTCTGAGACCTTCAGGATACTGGAATGGGCCATACAGAGCCACACCAATGTCAATGGTGATACTCTCTCCCTCTGAAATGGCTCCTGCTGGGATCTCCAGGCCAAATTCATTGATCTTATCAAAATACTTTATTCCTTCACATGTACAGTGAGAGAGAGTTGCAGTTGGTGTCACATATTCTGGAGTAATTCTTGAACGGAACATATCACACATCATTTGATAGTTGGACACGTCAGTCAAGCACGAGGTAGGAGACCAGGCCCTATGTTGCCTGCTGCTTGAGGCATGAACCAGTTCCTTGGGCAGTGCAAGATATCGTGGCTGGGAAGATGATGATGTAGTTTCAACATGTGAAGTAGGCACACCACTTCCTGTGTAGCCAGAGTCAATCCCTGTATACTGTGACAGGTGGTATTGAGAGATTTGAGTGTCCTTTTCAAATTTACTTGATGCAGGAGTGTGAGATGGGGTCATATTTTGATGAGACATTGATTGATCCTCAATATCAGAGCTATCACTGACATGCATACGTTGGTTTGAAAAATCTTCCACATCAGGAATACTGGAAACAGCAGGAGATGGAGGGCAGGATAACGAACCATCTTCAGACAGTCCACTTATACCAGAGTGACCACTGTCCATTAATTCATTATAAATCGGTTCCAGGGGATCCAGCTGAGATCTTGCCCCATTGGGAAAGCCATTTTGTCGACTATATTCAGGAACGTCCCCTGCATGGAATTGCTCATTCTGTGACACATGTATGGAAGGTGGATCATAAGGTTCTTTATATGGGCCAGTGTAATAGGCCATCTCTACATCTTCATGTACATGTGTCTGTGGTCTTGTCAGGTTCCTTCCGTGAATACCTATAAGGAACAGCAGCACAACAATCACTGCCACAACTGCAAGAACTACCAGGGAGGTGCCTACACCAGCGATGACTGCGACAGGGCCAGAAGGGGGATCCTTAGTTGGAGCTACAGTTGGAACTACAGATGGTGTGGGTACAGTGGTGGAGGTAACAGTTGAAGATTCTGGAGAGGAAATGCAAAACAGAGAATGGTTTTACACAAGATATGTGATACGCGCATGTACACACAACCCCTCCCCAAAAGGAAAGATACCTCTATAGAATGGACAACTGGATTAATAGGACAGTGATTACAGCCTCTGGATATGGAAACATTCTCCAATACAGAGGAGAAGGGTATTAACCAGTTCATGAGTAACAACCTTAAATGTAGGCTACATACCACAGTGTCTGGATATGGAAGTTGGGACTTAGTATACTGCCTTAATGTTAATGAGGCGTACATGTGGACTGTTCATTTAGCAGCCACTTACAATGCACATGTAGTCAAAAACAAGTTAATGTTTTGTAAGCGATCCACTTCTAGTTATACTGCTTAAAGTTTTTGGATCCTTTTTAAAGTCATCAGGAATATTTGCCATACGATACATTGTACTGGATAGCTGCCTGGGGTGTCATTGATATAACATCCATTATTGCATCTTTCTCCATTGAGCCACACTCATCAAATACAAAGGGAGTAAAAACATTTCCATTAAATGTTGAAGGATGTAGGGATGGCAGTACCAAAAAGTAGGAAAACAAGTGCAGTATATATGCAGCAAGACAGGGGATGAGGGCAGTATATATGCAGCAAGACAGGGGATGAGGGCATGCAACAATACTAACATGCGTAACCCCATAATAAAGATGTAGGGGGGTTACGCATGTTAGTATTGTTGCATGCCCTCATCCCCTGTCTTGCTGCATATATACTGCCCTCATCCCCTGTCTTGCTGCATATATACTGCACTTGTTTTCCTACTTTTTGGTACTGCCATCCCTACATCCTTCAACATTTAATGGAAATGTTTTTACTCCCTTGTCTCACTGCTTTTTCGTTGTAGACTCGCTTGCAAATACAATGCTCTTTGCGTGTGTGCGAGCCCCACCCATTTTGCTGCTCGTGGTCATGTGAAACGCACGTGAGTAATAACGAGGAAATGGCGTTCAACTACACGGAAGTGCTAGTATATCGTAGCTTTACTCGTCGAAGAGGGGTCCTACAAAGATTCCGTTGGTAAAAGGCACTGCCCACGGGAATAAGAAGCCTTTTGGTACAAAAATCAAGGTAAATACGTGTACATATTTTGTGCTAGGCCGTTTGAAGAAGAAGAAGAAGAAGAAGAAGAAGAAGAAGAAGATGGAGAAATCGGGGTTTTAGCAATTTCACGTATACCATTGTAGCGGTGTATTTTACCACCTTTGAGAGTCTTATTGTGTATAGAAACACTCGTAGGCCATGTTATGTGTCTAAAAGGGCTCATAGCTGCTGCGTTCGAGAGTTCTGAGCCGTTACTTTTGTTAAGGCTTAATGGGCGTGTCGGCGCCATCCCTACATAGAGAGTCTACCGACTCTCTGATATAGCTCATTATTAACTGTCCACTCAACATACATAGCAATCCAGATCACTGGAATGACGTACCACTACAGATCACTAACCCTGACACCACAGGGAGGAAGTGGCCTGATTAGTGAGGTGTCCTGATTAGTGAGGTGTCCCGATTAGTGAGGCATCCCGATTAGGGAGAATGTCCTGATTTGAAGGTTAACTAACATAAGTGATATGTACCACTGCTAATACAGCTAGTGGAATGATGTCCTGTTTATTTTCAACAACTTACCACTTTTTATAAATATTGTGAGAGATGCACTTCTCGTTATTTTTTTGAAGTTTTCTTGGAAGGAAGGATCATTTTTAAAGTCTACAGGAATATTTTGATGCAAGATACACTGTACTGGATAGCTGCCTGGGGCTAATGTGTTTATTACCAACACACTATGAGTGCCATTGGTATAACATCCATTGCTGTCTGATGCTATGTCATCCTTGCACTTATCAAATATTACATCACCCAGACCCCAGTTGATGGCAATATATGGGATGTTCCCTTTCCTGAACTCGCAGGTAAATGTCGCTCTCTCTCCTTCAAGTACAGACACACTCTGGATATCATTCTCTATAGTGGCCAGTACTGCAATGAGGAAATACATGTAACCATGTGATACCACCTGATCAACTACATGGGTACAATCTTACCTATTTTATTTAAAATGATCATCGGACCATCATAAGTTTCACTTTCAGTGTTGCTGTGTTGTATAGTAACTTTACACTGATACTGATGACGAGATGTTGGATGAATATCTTCTGTAATAGTATAATTTCCAGTATCCACTACTGTGTATCCTGGAACTCCAGGTATACTTGACTCCCATTGAACACTATAGCTGTCATTCAGGGCTCCTGGTCTAATGGGACAAGTTAGGTTGACCTCACGAAAGCTGTCATCAGTTGGAAATGTGATATAGCGATGTGTAGTGTCATCATAGTTTTCATCAGGTTCAGCTAAACAGAAAGAATTAGCTAGATCTATTCACTTCAGTTGTACACACTAGTACAACTTACCTGCAAGGCCTATCTCATCAGATGGATCACTATCACTATCACTCCTACAACTGAAGTAGCCCTCTTCTTCTTGAGTTAAAGTGATGGTGATTTCACCATTTGTTGGGGAGCCTGGGAGTTGGTCCCGGGAACTTTGTCCAGGAGCACGTCTTAGAAACTCTGCATCATTCAACCTGCCTCCGAAGTTATCATTGCAGGTCAACGTCACCAGATTGTAGTTTCCTGGCTCTGGGTAGTCTACAGCTAGATTGACCTGTGCTTCACAAGAGCACACAACGGCCAGTAAACAAATCACCTTCACAGCTTTCATTGTAGACTACTGCAGCTGCGAAATCCCTTGCCAATAATATGAATGCACTAAAGTGCAGAACCCTCGGCGTACGCGCGTGGGCGAATCATTGAAAGCGCACGCGCTGGATCTATTACCACGTTAACGGGAAGTATACGGAAGACTTTAGGCAAAAGACGGAGACTGAACAGAAAGAAGCTTGCTACTTTACATCGAGTCGTATTCCAGGTAGAGTTTAGCCTATTGTTAGCCTTTTTAGGAGCCTTGGAAGGCTCTGCCGTCGAAAAAGTGCGCGGAATGTCGCTTTTAGTTCCTTTAGCATCTGTTTCTTTTAGCATCTGTTTCTTTTAGAAACAGATGGTAAAAACCAAACAAGTTGTATTTCATGACTATTTACAAGGTGAGCGTTGGTATGGACCGCTCTCCAATAACAATATTGGGAGTTTGGCATGCACACATAAATACACTTTGTTATGGTTATTGCCACAAGTACTTGTTATTAATACACACGCACAGGCAGCCGTGCTGGGATTCCGGAGGCACTCTGCGAGGTCAGTGATGGGATGTCGGCAGCTCTTGGCAGGGACACTGCTAACCAAACCGCAGGCGTACTGTGTATATGTAGGCCTACGCAATATCACGTAATTAATCAACTTGCACGTGTCCGCGCGCGGAGTCTGCAGAAATAAAATGCACAGTACGTATATACTTCACTATGGAGGGGTATCGGAGTCAGTATTTGTGGCGACGAGATTGCCTAGCCAATGCCATTTTGTCGCGGCAAATCATGAATGCCCAGGGTTTTGTCGCGGCAAAATCTTAGCCATTTTATCAGGGCATTTTGCCCCTCCATACTTCACAGGTTATTTGGAGCTCACCGAGTAGAGTGAATATTGCGAGATGGAAATGCATTTGCTGGCTTGAAATATCTTGAGAAGTTATTCGCTGAGTAGAATGTTGACAGTGTGAGGTCACTGTTGGTTCGTTGGATATTCTCGTGGACAGCTCAGTGCACTCTTGCTGCTCACATCGGTCGCTGCACTTTTTATATAGATACGTGCAAGTGTTGCGCATGCGTGCCGGTTTTTTGCGGCCACCACGCGCGCCAGCGCTACCCATCACGTGATACAATTCTGCTCCAACCAACCCAGCTCAGCGTTCCTGTCCTGTTATTCGCAGTCTAGCATGAGTTGACAAATTTTAATTATTGAACCGGATGTACTATTCCGTAACGTATACAACTTCCGGATTTCACTCGTTTCGAGCGATGTTTTTGTGCGTTTGTAAGTTGAAAAGTACTAATGCCAGACTTCTTCAGAGCATGCCATCGTCTAGCTTGGCGTATGAGGAGCAGAGAAATACCACATAACCTGCAATTAACGGTATGAAGGATCCACCAGGGGTGCGTGAACACAACTACCGCTTCGCAGGACGTAAAGACGTACCATGTTTGTGCCGTCCGAACAGCAGTTTCCAATAACCAAACAGTATTTTAAGCGAGATATACTTAGTAAACACTTAGTTCTTTTCATGTGTAGAGTTTCGAACTGTTCTACCATTTAGTTCGTGTATTATGTGACGTTTTTTGCATGCCTTTTATACTCGCTGATCATACAGTTAAACAAGTGCAATGTGTATTTGACAGTGATGTATTGTAAGTTCAGTATGTCTTGAAAAGTATAATATAAATCATCAGTCATGTGAACCAACAACAACAGGTATAATACAAAAAAAAGTATTACGGTCGTTGCTGATACAGTGCATGCACAGAATGGGTTCATCTTGGAAAACCATATCAGGCATGTATTCATGCCAGAGAGTGGTTGCTCTCATCAGGAGAGGTTATGGGTGCAAGAGTAGCTTCCAGATATCCCGCTGTGCATACATGAGAGAAGGTAAATTACTGCTTTGCAAATGTGGTGGGTGTTAGAAGCTGCATAGACCCCCAAACCTGACAATCAATGAAAGAGACATACATATATACTGACAGAGAAGGTGAAGGATATAGTGACTCTGAACCAGAGAGAGAGCTCAAATAAGATGTTAATTTGCCACCATGCTTGAAGTGTTTAGAGACTGTGAAGCTAGCTTCCACAGAGACAGTGACTGTTTTTCTAGGGTTGCTGTGATACATAATAATAGTTCTGGTGTATGTATACCGATGTTTAGCTAAATACCAAATAATACAATGAAATCCTAACGGAGCAACATACAGATTTTATAAACATCATATCATGAACAGTGTATGAGAGAACAAACTGTTTCTTTTTGCAAAAGTTAGACCTATTATTGTTCTACATGGTACATACCTATCATGGCGTGCATTCGTTGGAAACTGCTGTTCGGACATGGTTTGCACACCCCCTTAGGACTGTCTCGCGTTGACCATCGTTGCGTTTTTCAGTACAGCTCCACTTCAGAACAAGCTACAGAAACGAGGCTTGGACGATAGTAATGAGCGACCTTTGAACTACAACATGAGCTTTCAAAAAAACACTGGATGGATCGAGAGAAAATTTGTCATGAAGTAGTCGCTAAAAACGGGACGTTTTACAGCCTGAAATGTTCATGACGTAATGCGTAATGCATAACTTTGTACGCGTTGAATGGGGACTTCCTGTCAACTCATGCTAGACTGTTCGAGAATGGAGAGAAGAGCCGAGGGTCCCATCACTGAAACTGCCAATGAGCTATCGGAGAACATCGACATTAGTTCACCAGAAGGTAGAGTCAACGCAATACGAAAGTCCAAAAAAAAAAAAAAACTACTTTTAGAACTTTTAGAACGACGTACATATATATGTATATAGACAAATCCCTCCTTGGCATGCTCTGCTCACCAAGCACCAGGTGCCAACCAGTATTCTAAATTACGTCATAGTTTAACTTTCCCGAAAATTCCCAGAATTATTCTTATTCCCTCGAAAGCCTATTATTCTCAATATTATTCCGGAATAATGTGCGCACCCCTAGAGCCACACACACACACACACACACACACACACACACACACACACACACACACGCACACGCACACACACACACACACACACACACACACACACACACACACAGTCAATATCCGTTACTTTACAGTGTGATCAGAGGAGGTTGTGCACAATTATTAATCATCACATGTGCCATAGAGTTAAGTATACACCCACTCAACCACTCAACCCACTGAGTCAGCAGTTACAGCACTTAGAGTTGCAATCTGTGGCTAAGGCATCCTCCTTGAAACGTCCTAGAAGATAGCTTTTGGTAGAACCTGACAAGTCCATTTCTTTTGCTGCCAATGTAGTATACATGCACACACAGTCTTTTGTATGTGCGGAATTTTTTTAATGTGCGAAACCTCCTCTGGAACATGACCGACCCAATCTACATGTACATGTTTTCACCTGAGTGAGCTGTTTCTGTGAGTTATCCACATTCGGGTTGATTGTGTGTTTCTGTGTATTTGTCTGTTAGTGAGCCACAGGTGTGTTAGTTTGTTGGTGAGAGTTTGGGCATTGGATGTGTGGGGAGAGTTGGTACTATCAAAGATCTTTAACCCACCATTCCCAGTTCTCAAGAATTTGCAGACTTCATGAAGAACAACACAATCCGACGTGCACCTTACCACCCAGCTTCAAATGGTGCAGTGGAAAGATTTATTCAAACCTTCATACAAGCAATGAAAGCTAGTGAACACAACGGACGAAGTGTAACCCATCGAATAGCCAATTTTTCCTGAGTTATCACGCAACTCCTCATTCCACCACTAATCAAGCTCCAAGTTCTCTCTTTCTCAATCGAACTCTCCGTACTCGACTCTTCCTTGTTCGTCCTGACACTGGACAACATGTCCTCAAGAAACAAGCAGACCCAAGTAGTGCAACATGATCAACATGCCAAGGAGCGTCAGTTTATAGTTGGACAGCAAGTCATGGTCAGAAACCTACGACCTGGGGACAAATGGGTTCCGGGAGTCATAACAAAACAACTGGGGCCAGTGGCATTCCTAGTGGCATGGAATTTCTTGGAAACGCCACGTTAACCACCTCCAAGACAGTACAGCTGATCAAGAGCAAAATGCAGAAATGGAGACAAATGTTGAAAAAGATTCAGACAGTCATTCCCAGCTGCGAATACTACTGAAGAAAATGCTGAAGAAACCGCTGAAGAAACTGATACTATACAACATCCATCTCGTACAAGAAACCCTCCAGACAGATATATGTAAGAACAATTTTTAATTTGTATTTAGTGAGGGAGTAGTGTAGTAAAGTTATATTTGTACACTTCTATATTTAGTAGTCCTTATTTATAGTGCTGTATGATTTCAATATTTACTCCTCACACCTCATTATCAACCATTCACTCCATAGACTCATTTCTGTACTTAGAGAATATTGATGTTAGGTCATCTTCATTCCCCTCACTCTAGAACATTCTATGTGCATGTACCAATTGCTATATAAGATGTATGCTTACTGTAAACTATCAGAGTTTTAACCAGAGAGTTAGGTTGTCTTACTTAGCGTAGTTATGATATCACAGGCAAACACGTAATGTGGTATTTTGTCGTGTTTGGCGCCCCATAAGCTAAGCTTCCTCCAATCCACGCGTGCGTGCACAATCTCTGATCTGCACGTACGTCAGTCAACGGGGCGTGCGCGTGCAGGGATGGAAATCCGGATATGCGGAAGGTTCATAACAAACTAATTATAAAATATGTGCTGATTTGCTGCACCTCAGAGGGGAATTGTGTCCCCAGAAAAACTAGTCAATACAGTCCATGTATTCCAGGGGATCACTTGTCACCAGAAATGGGCTCATACACTGCTCCACCTACATTCACTGGAGTGGGTGTGGCCACAGGTGGAGGGAGCTCATAGGCTGCATTGGCGGTAGTTGTAATGGCCACATCCTTTTCCTCTTGTGAGCCTGGCAGTATGGTCACGTCATGTCTGTCAGGGGAAATGGTATAATCTGTTAGTCTAGTTGTTCTCTCCAACCAAAGTCTGTTACTGGTAGTTCAAACTTGAGTTGCAAACACAATGTCAATGTCTACTAGCAACATTTTGGCCCCGAGGGCACACACACTAAATCTATATATACACTACAGGGCATCAGTGTTGTTGTCTGACATCAAATAACAAATGACTTATTTGTTATTCGTTTGTAGTAGTTTAAGTTGACTACTAACGGTCGTTTGGAAGATTATTAACTCGCTGCTATAGATGGTTGAATAGATGGATGATAATGAATGAATATTACATGGACAGAGCATGCACTTATATACTATCCTATGCATGGTGATATAAAACTCAAGAAATGTAAAGGATATCACACCAACAGAATGCTGAATAGAAATAGTAAAGATGTAGGAGGAATATGGGTGATAACAAGAAGTGGGTGAGCATAGCACAGGAAGAGTATGAAACATGCACTAATATAGTAATGGCTAAGTTATAAGGGCTGTCCATGAGTTCCTAAATTAATGCGGTCACTACACGTTATTTGTTATTTGATGTCAGACAACAACACTGACGTCCTGTAGCGTATAGATTTAGTGCACTTGTTTTCAGTGTGCCCGTGAGGCCGAAACGCTGCTACACTGCAAAAACATGATGGTTATTTTTGGTTAACTCAGTTGCATGTGTAGTCATTCATTCATGTATATGACAATTTAATGAGTCATATTAGATTGAAATAACAACACTCAGTCTATGGGTCTATGGTATCCTCTCAACATTTGTTCACCAGCCATTAAATTACCATTTACATGAATGAGTGGCTACACATGCAACTGAGGTAAAACACTTTGTGTTAAACTAACCATCATGTTTTTGCAGTATATAGTAGACATTGATATTGTGTTTGCAACTGGAAGTTTGAACTATCTCACGATAGCCAGTAACAGGGAAAATGGTATAGTGAGAGACACGTGGTGTCACCCATGGATAGAAATGTAAGTGTTGTAAAGAGAAACACCTTCTAGCTGGAAAGCAGGGCTGTGTGTGTGAGTGAACAAAACTCACCCATCTCTCTTGATGGACTGATCTCTATGGCGATACTTCAAAACAAGAGCCACTACTGTGACAACTGTGACAGAAACTCCTCCACCAACAGTGGCAGTGGTGGATGGAGTGCACGTGGAGCCTGGGACTGAGGAAAAGATGTGTTCAACATTTTAAGAGGGACAACTGTGAAGTGACACAACAACTTACTATCGATCTGCACAGTAACATTAGTGGCAATGACATTGACGATGGTGACAGAGGATCCATTTAGAGTGGCAGTACAGATGTACTGTCCAGCCTGAGATGTTGATATACTACTGAGTGTGAGGACACTGGACACCTCCTGTCCATTAGTAGTGGGGTCAGCTGGGGTAGGAGGTACTCCAGGTCCATCCCAGTGGAAGTCTGGAGTACCAGTTACTCCAGTAGGCAAAGTGACAGAGCAGTTTAGAGAGGAGGGATAGGAGGTGAGGGAGATGATGACTGGCTCTGGGGAAATAGAGTAAGGTTTGATCCAAGAGTCGCACCTATGGTTATAGCTAGTCTCTGCAGCAGTCACAACCTTAAAATGTAGGCTACTTAGTAGCCTAAGGGTATTTTGCAAATGCTCATGCTACTACACGCTACTGTCCTTATGCTGTTCAGATTAGAAAGGTTAATTGAAGTGCTTTTGTTGCTTTGTCTTGTATATGTGATTTGAGCCCGGCCAGCTGAGCTGCCTCAGTAGCTCTGTTGGTAAGAGCATCTCCTAGAAGCAGATGGTCGTGGCACACACACACACACACACACACACACACACACACACAGTGGAAAAAATATGATTGGGCGACTTGTGTTGCTTTGTCTTTCTGTTGTGTTGTTTTGCCTTGCCTTGTCTTTCTAAGCATCTCATGGATGATTAAAGTCATGTAGACAAAAACTTACTTAGTTTAACTGTGAGTGATCCACTTCTTGCTATACTGCTGAAGGTTTCTTGGAAGGAAGGGTCATTCTTAAAGTCCTCAGGAATATTTTGCTGCAAGATACACTGTACTGGATAGGTGCCTGGGGCTAATGTGTTTATTACCAACACACTATGAGTGTCATTGGTATAACATCCATTGCTATTGGGTGCTATATCATCCTTGCAATTGTCAAATAAAATGTCACCCACACTCCAGTTAATGCCAATATCTGATATGCTCCCTTTCCTGAACTCGCAGGTAAATGTCGCTCTCTCTCCTTCAAGTACAGACACACTCTGGATATCATTCTCTATAGTGGCCAGTACTGCAATGAGGAAATACATGTAACCATGTGACACCACCTGATCAACTACATAGTACAATCTTACCTAGTTTATTTAAAACAATCATTGGACCATCATAGGTTTGTGTCCCACTCTGATCACTTCTGTGTTGTATAGTAACTTTACACTGATACTGATGAAGAGATGTTGAATGAATATCTTCTGTAATAGTATAATTTCCAGTATCCACTACTGTGTATCCTGGAACTCCAGATATACTTGACTCCCATTGAACACTATAGCTGTCACTCAGGACTCCTGGTCTAATGGGACAAGTTAGGTTGACCTCACGAGAGCTGTCATCAGTTGGAAATGTGATGTTGCGATGAACGGTGTCATCATAGTTTTCATCAGGTTCAGCTAAACAGAAAGAATTAGCTAGATCTATTCACTTCAGTTGTACACACTAGTACAACTTACCTGCAAGGCCTATCTCATTGGATGGAACACTAGCACTCCTACAACTGAAGTAGCCCTCTCCTTCTTGAGTTAAAGTGATGGTGATTTCACCATTTGTTGGGGAGCCTGGGAGTTGGTCCGGGGAACTTTGTCCGGGAGCACGTCTTAGAAACTCTGCATCATTCAACCTGGTTCCGAAGTTATCATTGCAGGTCAACGTCACCAGATTGTAGTTTCCTGGCTCTGGGTAGACTACAGCTAGATTGACCTGTGCTTCAACAGAGCACACAACGGCCAGTAAACAAATCACCTTCACAGCTTTCATTGTAGACTACTGCAGCTGCGAAATCCTTGCTTTGTAATGACGTCATGAGCTGATCTTGCAATTAATGAGCATCGGTGGGCGGAGTTTCTAGTGACACGGAAAATGGCGAGTATGAGCGGGCAGGTGGTTCCTAAAAAGGCGTATGACCTTCTCTTCAAGTTGCTACTGATAGGAGACAGTGGCGTGGGGAAGACTTGTGTGTTGTTCAGATATGCCGACGACACCTTCAACACAACCTTCATTTCCACCATAGGTAGGCTGGTCGCTGTTCTGCATGTCGTACAGTGAACCTCTCTAACGTGGCTCCCTGAAATAAGGACACCTCGATATTACATGGCAGGTTTTGTTGTTCCAAATGGCGTATTTGGCTACATTTTATCCCCTACAATCAGGACACCTGGCTAATTAGGACACTGTCTTTATGTCGTACTGATGTCCGGGTTAGGTTAGTGCACAGTGAACTCTCCTTTTGGGTTTCCTAGATGTCCTAATATGAGGTGTCCTGATTACACTTGTTGTCCTGGAGTCACATGACAGCCAAGGTCCTAGTCAGCATATATACATGATATACATGGTACATGATGTACATGGTACATGATGTACATGATGTGTATGTGCTAGCAGCCTATATCTGCTAGCAATGCCATTTCCTTACTTTGATGTGTGTGAGTTAGGAATGGTACAGTAGGTGTGAGGCTAACACGGAAACACTTGGTACCATCTCTCTTGTCCTGAATTTCCACCAACCAATACCTACATACATGTACATGTAGACTGATGGAAGATTTCTACAGATTTAGGACAGAATGAAGTGTCCTGATTAGTGTGGTGTTTTCGGGGAGTTGTGATTAGAGGGGTTCCTGCTGTCCTGTTTATTGATGTGTCCTCATTTCAGACACTCACTCTCCCTCCCTCCCTCCCTCCCCCCCTCCCTCACTCCCCCCCTCCCCCCTCTCAGGAATTGATTTCAAAATTAAAACTATTGAGTTGGAGGGTAAGAAGATAAAACTCCAAATATGGTAAGATGCTGACTGGCAGTAACTATAGCTACTGATAACGGAACTAAAATATTTATAGATGTGTGTTATGATACATCTCATGGAGTTGATTGTAGCATACATGTCTTGTGTTTCTCTTTCCCTCCCTCCCTCTCTCCCTCCCTCCCTCCCTCTCTCCCTCCCTCCCTCCCTCCCTCCCTCTCTCCCTCCCTCTCTCCCTCCCTCCTTCCCTCCCTCCCTCTCTCCCTCCCTCCCTCCCTCCCTCCCTCCCTCCCTCCCTCCCTCCCTCCTTCCCTCCCTCCCTCTCTCCCTCTCTCCCTCCCTCCCTCCCTCCCTCCCTCCCTCCCTCTCTCCCTCTCTCCCTCCCTCCCTCCCTCTCTCCCTCCCTCCCTCCCTCCCTCCCTCCCTCCCTCCCTCCCTCCCTCACCTCCTTATTACTCCCTCCCCTGCATCCAATGTTTCCCTCCCCTCTCCCCCTCCCCTCCCTCTGTGCTACTCGTACCTTCCTCCCTCCCGCTCTCTCCTTCCTCCCCCCTCTCTCCCCTCCCTCCTTCCTCTCCTCCCTCCATTAGGGACACAGCTGGTCAGGAGAGATTCCATACTATCACAACCTCCTACTACAGAGGAGCCATGGTAACCAATAAACAAAAATGTACATGTAATCCCAATATAGCCCCTACTTCCCTTGTAACATGGCCACAATAGTGAGAGGTACTCACTTAGAGGTGTCCTCACCAGTAGTGGTAATACCTAAGGAGCTACCTCACATACCACTGGAGACCACACACCCACTGACAGTGGGCAGAGCCTGAGGACAGTATTCCTCAGATTATTCTATTCCCAATATTTTCCATTATT
Source organism: Theonella swinhoei (assembly GCA_963970385.1). NCBI lineage: Eukaryota > Metazoa > Porifera > Demospongiae > Tetractinellida > Theonellidae > Theonella > Theonella swinhoei. The sequence goes on from OZ019946.1 coordinate 1,441,936, forward strand.
CCCAATATTTATTCTCAATATTTTCCCCCATATTTCCCAAAATGGGACCTATTTCTCACTATTACTCTTAAAACAAAACATTTAGGGCAAGGCCGGCTACATTTGGACATTGTGCAGGATGCACACCCACTGGCATGACATACGTATACGTGTATAATGTAAAATCACCCCTCGCACGCTCTGCCCGCCAAGCACCAGGCACCAACATCTACATGTACATTGGGTTGAGGTGCTTTGGTTGCTTTGTATTGTATATGTGATTCGAGCCCAGCCAGCTGAGCTGCCTCGGTAGCTCAGATGGTAAGAGCGTCGCCTAGAAAAGTGGACAGTCGTGGGTTTGAGTCCCACCCGAGGCAGCTGATTTTTACTTTGAAATATAACTGCTTTGGGCGAGTTGTGTTGTGTTGCTTTGTCTTTCTGTTGTGTTGTGTTGCCTTGTCTTGTCTCTTTAAGCATCTCATGGATCAGGGTTTAATCTAGACATGTGTCCTTGAGGGGGCAAAATTAATAATTGTAGAAACTTGGGGGGGGGGGGGGCACATTTGGCAGGGCAGGAGAGGGATTGTTGATGGTGTCATATGCTTGGGGGGGAGGGGGGTAACTGAAATCCTTGGGGGAGGGGGGGCATTTGCCCCCCTGTGCCCCCCCTTGGATTAAACCCTGTGGATGATTAAGTCATGTGTACAATTTCTCTCCCAACTCCAGCCAGCACTAAATGTATCTTAACTCTCTGTGTTCTCCAGGGCATCATCCTGGTATATGACATCACAAATCAGAAATCCTTTGACAATATTCAGAAATGGCTCAACAATATTGAAATGGTAATTTAACCTGCTGCTCACTATATTACACATGCTGTAGTATGACGTTTAGCAGGCTAGACGAAGTTAACGCACATTGTCCGACCTGCGCAGCGCACAGCACAGGAGGGCGAGTCAGGCCGCAATATACGGCATCGATATACTGGGGGTAGCACGCGTGCGCGGCGCATTGCGTCTGCGCGTTCGTAAAGCGCGTAAATATAAAGTACAAATGTACGTTAGCAACCATACAGTTCTGCCAGTTGCATCGCGACGGTTCGCAGCCTTTCTACGCTCTCAGCTCCCGCCCACCCACCGCCTAACTCAGGCAGTAGTTTCCACCGAGCGCAACTAACTAATAATCGGTGTGTAAGAGTTCAGGGCATCGGGAGATGTTTCTTCGGGGCTCCGAAAGTACATCCTCCAAGCACGAAGTCTCTGGTGTTTGGTTCAGTACCACTGCTCCAGGCGCATGCGCACGGTCGTTGTGGAAAAAGGAGCGTGACCGTGTACGGGCATCACGTGCCCGTTTGCTATACGTATATCGGTGCGGTAACTAGCTTGCGTCAAGCCCTGACTCATTCTCCATACCTACGTACCAATACCCTAACTAAGAGATTCAGCAGCTAGCTTAGGAATGTGATCCAGCGACAATTGTGAGTTAACATGTGGTTAGAACTACAATAGACAGTAGTATTAACCCTCTTCCTGCTGGCACTGTAGTACTAATCCTCTTCCCACTGCCACTGTAGTATTAACCCTATTCCCACTGCCACTGTAGTATTAACCCTCTTCCTGCTGCTACTGCAGTATCAATCCTCTTGCCACTGCCACTGTAGTATTAACCCTCTTCCTGCTGCCACTGTAGTATTAACCCTCTTCCTGCTGCCACTACAGTGTTAATCCTCTCTCCACTGCCACTATGTATTAACCCTCTCCCCACAGCATGCGTCTGCCGACGTGGAGCGGTTGCTAATAGGCAACAAGTGTGACTGGGAGACCAAGAGAGCCATCCCCCGCGACAGAGGGGAACACCTGGCGTCCTCTCAGGGAATCCCTTTCTTGGAGACCAGCGCCAAGACCAACCATAATATAGATGAGGTAACCCCCCTAATAATAGACCAATCATAATATAGATGAGGTAACCCCCTAATAGACCAATCATAATATAGATGAGGTAACCCCCTAATAATAGACCAATCATAATATAGATGATATTATGAGGTAACCCCCTAATAATAGACCAATCATAATATAGATGAGGTAACCCCCTAATAATAGACCAATCATAATATAGATGAGGTAACCCCCTAATAATAGACCAATCATAATATAGATGAGGTAACCCCCCTAATAATAGACCAATCATAATATAGATGAGGTATTGTAGTAAAGGGATACTTACTGAACAGCATGTGCGTATGTACATGTGTACATTGCGTGTATTAAGTGTATGGAGATTAGTGCATTCATTTATCCTAAAATTACATTCATTGCTCTAATTGACTTCCACCTTTTGCCGTTTGTTCTCTGCATATATTGTGGCATGAACAATCACTCCAAGAGATGCTGAGAAAGGCAAAGCAACACAACACAATTCGCCCGAAGCAGTCATTTTTCAAAGAAAAATTGGCTGCCTCGGGTGGGACTCGAACCCGTAACCATCAGCTTTCCAGGCCTTACCAACTGAGCTACCGCGGCAGCTCAGGTGGCTGGGCTGAATCCTGTATACAAATCAGAAAGCATCTCAACCTGATGAACAGGTGAACTCAAACTTAGTATTTAGGAGAAGGCCGCGATAATCAAACCAGCTAGACACCAACCCCCAAACCAAGTATTGTGCATGAACAATCACTCCAAGAGATGCTGTGAAAGGCAAGGCAACAATAACACAACAGAAAGGCAAAGCAACAGAACACATATAACATGATGCATGTAATGTGTTGAGTCGTTCTGTGCTCTGTTCTGCATACTGGCTCAGTTACCACGAGGTAACCCCCCTAGTATTAGGGAGGTACTGAATGTCCAGGACTGCCACCGACTGTCCTGGGCTATACATGTGTTACATTACCTTTCGTGTAGTTTTCGTTGCGAGCCCAGCCTCCTCCCCATCAAAAGGGGGTGGAGCTTCACCATACAATCAGCTCCACCCCCTTTACTGATGGGGAGGGGCTGTGGCTGCTCCTCGGACAGGGTTAACTAGTTGTCAGATAGGGGACATGGGACATCCCGGGACAGTCCATGGCAATCCAGACATACACCCCTAAACCTTCTATGGGAGAGATAAGACCAAATATAGCAAGTGCTAGCATTCATGCCAACACTTTAGGAATAGTACCATAAGGTGTTGGATTACGTGGAGTAAATCTTGAAATACAGCAAACATGTAGGGAAATTTCCTACATATGGCTGTGACATTGCATAGGAGTAGTAACAGAGGGGGACCTATGCCCCCCCCATATTTTAGAAGGGAGCGGCTGGCCTCCCCAGTAATTAGCCAGCTACTTATCAGAATCAAGTATATGCAATCCAATAGACAGTAAGAATTACTGGAATTGTACGTCCAGGCATGCACAATGCAGGAAATGATCCATTCTTGTGGCATTAATGCAGGAAGTAATAATCTCATTTTCTCATTTGTCCTACAAAAAATTTCAAAAGAGGGTTCTTATCTCTCCCATAGCATGTTGATAATATTCAATATTAATAAGTATTGGTCTAAATTTCATGTATTGTCATAGCCTCTACATTGTGTGTATTCAGTCATCAATTATTGTTTGTTTTATCAGTGGTGTTATTATTAATGTACATGTCTGTGTATTTACTGCAGGCATTTGAAACACTGGCAAAACAGATTTTGAAGAAGGTACACAGTGACACGCATGCACACACACACAACACACACACACACACACACACACACACACACACACACACACACACACACACACACGCACGCACGCACACACACACACACACGCACACACGCACACACACACACACACACACACACACACACACACACACACACGCACACACACACACACACGCACACACGCACACACACACACACACACACACACACACACACACACACACACACACACACACACACACACACACACACACACACACACACATTCAGTGGTAAGAGTATCACGTCTTGGTGGCTTAGTTGCCCTGGCAGACTGATTAAGGCGGAGTTTGAGTTCAACATGCTTGCCTGTGTAGCCTAGTCATTGTCTGGGTTTGAACTCAATCCTTAGGATATTAACATCCATCCTACACTCCTCTGCCACAAGAGATCCAGTGGCTCAGTGGTAAGAGTGTCTGACTAGTAATCAGAAGGTCCTCGGTTCGAATCCCAGCTGGATCCTGAGTTTGTTTCAGGGATCTTTCATAATGACTTGGCATTGATAGTGTTTCCATCATTTAGGCAATTTGATACATTACATGCAACACACAGACCCGATAAACCGTGATTGCTAATGTGTTTCTATTCCGTTCCTGCAGTCTCCAGTCCAGCCCCAAAACAACGAGCCAAGTGGTGTCGAACTGTCGTCACGGAAATCTGGAGCAACAGGTGGCAGTTCAGGCGGAGGGGGAGGGGGAGGGGGAGGGTGCTGTAAATAGAGACATAACCATCCCCACTCTCTGCTTGTATATAGGCTAGTATGTGTCCTCATAATTAATTGGCTGTAATATTTTTCATAACTGTTAGCATGTGTATACTGCAAGGTTACTGTAAATTCATAACTACAGTATGTATACATTCGCTGAGTAACGCGCGCGCATGCGCTATGCAGCTCAGTCGCACGTGATCAATCTCTCTACGAGCGCGTATAAAGGGAACGGGTTAAACCGAAAAAAGCTTGTGCTCTGAGGTAGACGCGGAGACAGTACTGTAGTAGTGTTTGGACTGAAAGAGCAGTGTACCTAACCTTCTACGTGAAGGAGGTCACGTGAGAATGTCAGAGGACCAGCCTTTCAAAGTCCCCTCGTGGTAAGTCCATCACTCTAACCCTCTCAGCTGTGAGGCCGCCTTGCTTGTCACGTGTGTGCAGGGCGGGGAAGCCGGCGCCTGGTCTCCATCTAGATGTAGTGAAGAACAGCAGCGTCCTCCAGGCAAGTTACACATAGTCTGTGTGTTGCTCCAAACACTGAGCCATGTGGTGTTATATTAACCCCTAATTCACTGTATTCCTTACATATTATGCATGCAGTAAAGCCATGCAAGAGGTAGTCACTACTGCATACACGTGTGCAACCACCTGCGACCAGGGTCACAAACCGGTCACAGTGTCACGGAGCATTCATTCAGGTCACGTGATCGCGTCCACTTCACATGCGACGGTCGTGGGTCACACAGTCTCACTAAATGGGTGGGGCTAGGGGTTGTAGTGAAAATTGCGCAAGAGGTCACAGGTCACGGAAGAGTTTTCTAGAGGGTCACAAGGGAAATTTAACAGTCACAATATTGTGACCCCGGTCACTGGTGGTTGTGGCAGTGACTACCCCTTGTCACGACAGCTTGAGATGAGGAAGTGTTGCCTTACATACAGCAGGATATTTTCAGGGGGGACTTCCTAAATTGAGGGGGTCTAGCCTTGTACGGAGACTGTCCTGTGTTGAATTGATCATAGCCCATCTCAGGGGGGGCAAAGCCACTTTCAGGGGGGGGAGCAATTTGTGCCCCCCCCCCCCAAAAGAACATGTACAGGACAGCAGGAACTTCTGTGATCATGATGCAATAAACTGATTTCTATCTGAAATCGGGACACCTCACTATAATCAGGACACTTCCTTCTGTTCCAAGGGCAGATTAGAAATAGAATCAATAGGAAAGAACGGCAGCTCATGTGGTAATAGGGTAACATCCCTAGCCCCTAGCCCTAGTCTCAGTAATTGGTGCATGTGCTACCTGCCAACCCATTTCTATCTGAAATGAAAGCAAAACCCTCGGTGTATATACATGTACGTACATGTATAACGTAAATTATGCGCATGCGTAGGCCTATGACGTTAAACCCCGCCTCCATCTATAAAGTATATGGAAAATAGCGAAGAATATACTCCTGAACACCGTCGTTTTAGCAAAATCACAACATTATTTTTCAAGCCCCTGTAGCGCTGAGGCTGTTGGTATCGCTCAATGGTCCTCTTGTAGCCTGTAGCGCGAGAATAGTCGTCCACACACACACACACACACACACACACACACACACACACACACACACACACACACACACACACACACACACACTGACACACAAACCAAGTACAGTAACCCTCACTGCACATGCGTGCCGAGGGTTAACCATCCTAGCATCCCTAGCCCCTAGCTCCTAGCCCTAGCCTCAGTAATCAGCATGTGTTCTACCTGCTGTTCTCTCCAGTTGAGCACTAGAAACACTCCACATTGTATGGTAACACTACACTACTATTGTTACTCTCTCCAGAAGTTACTCATTGATGAGAAGCCATGCTATATTTTTGGACGAGCAAAAGATATTTGTGACTTTCCTCTCCCACATCAGAGTTGCTCCCGGCAACATGCAGCCCTCGTCTATCACAAACACTTGAACCGACCATTTCTCATTGACTTGGGCAGTAGTGAGTTGGGGGAGAGGAGGAGGGAGGGAGGGAGAGAGGGAGGGAGGGAGGAAGAGAGGGAGGGAGGGATTGCTATTGAGTGTTCAAAGTCTTTAATAAAGTGATGGTTTCCTACTCACCTCATCTCACTCCCTCCCTCCCTCCCTCCCTCCCTCCCTCCCCTCCTACTCACCTCACCTCCCTCCCTCCCTCCCTCCCTCCCTCCCTCCCTCCCTCCCTCCCTCCCTCCCTCCCCAGCTCATGGTACATTTGTAGGTACCCTACGTCTCGACCCCCACAAGCCTACCCAAATCCCCATTGACACCACTCTCTCATTTGGAGCCTCCACCAGAACATACACTCTGAGGTTAGTACTAGTGGTATAGAGATATCTCACAGGAACCCCTCTAATTAGGACTCCCTGAAATGAGGACACCTCAATAAACAAGACAGCAGGAACCCCTCTAATTAGGACTCCCTGAAATGAGGACACCTCAATAAACAGGACAGCAGGCACCCCTCTAATTAGGACTCCCTGAAATGAGGACACCTCAATAAACAGGACAGCAGGAACCCCTCTAATTAGGACTCCCTGAAATGAGGACACCTCAATAAACAGGACAGCAGGAACCCCTCTAATTAGGACTACCTGAAATGAGGATTTCACCCCTGCAATCGGGACACTTATCCCAATGGTAGAACATGGTCACCATCACATCATCAATATCTTCTTGCTGTAGGGAGCGTCCTCAGACCGTTACCATGGTGATGGGTGACGATGGGAAGGAGGAGGGGGAGGGGGGGACACTGCTGGGACTACCTGAACTGGACACTGAAGTCGATGTGAGGACAAATGTAGTATTTTACAGCTGTTAGTCGAGGTGTCCTGATTAGTTTGGCGTCCTGATTGGCGTGGTGTCCTGATTGTTGTGATGTCCTGATTACTGTAGTGTCCTGATTAGTGTGGTGTCCTGATCAGTGAGGTGTTTTGTTTTCAAGGCATCAGGTATCTTGAGTGGAATGTCCTGATTAACTCATTCAGCGCTACGCGCCACTTTAATGGCGTACGTAGTTATCATTAAAATACGCGATGCGCCACTATAATGGCTTTCCGAGGATCCTCCTTTACCGCGTTTGTATGTCCGCTAGTTGGGGGTGTGGCAGAACCGTCGTTAAGCGATATCACGTGACGTCCTTCCTAGTTACCGTAAGTGCGCGAGAAACTGCGCAGGCGCGCAAATTGATGCATCTATTTCAGCTGTGCAAATAATGAATGCAGAGGAAGCTTTGGATTTAGTATTCGGGGAGGGGCTTGATGGTCTGGACTCTGGAGAGGAAATAGACATAGAAGAGGATCCAGCATTTCCACTTCCAGAGGATTCTGACAGTGAATGGAGTGAGCCTGAAGATGGTAGTGACTTTCAGAGTTCTGATAGTGACGGTAACTAAACCTTTGTACAAATATAACACAAATAGCAAAAAAATACAAATATAAACAAGGGATGCATAGAATAAATTGTGTACTCTCCATAGCTGAAGACCCTGCTACAGAGGAGAGAGAGAGTGACTTCGAGCCTGAGAGTGATGAGAGTACTGGTAGGTACATACATTGAAACAAAGATAACAAAGTTAGAGAAAGATACTGTATGTCACAGATCAAGACCCCTGCATAGAGGGCAGACAGGGGGAAAGACTGAGAGAGAGAGGAAGAGGGAGAGGGAGAAGTGCAGGAAGAGGGAGAGGGAGAGGGAGAAGTGCAGGAAGAGGGAGCGGGAGAAGTGCAGGAAGAGGGAGAGGGAGAAGTGCAGGAAGAGGGAGAGGGAGAGGGAGAATTGCAGGAAGAGGGAGAGCAACAAGGCAAAGTGGGGGACGTACCTTTGTTCCCAGTACCATCCCATGGCAGTCCATAGCATGTGCTACTGATTCTGGCCCTCCTTCACTACAGTTTCACGAGCAATCAGGTCATCATCTTCAGCTCCCATCAAACCCTGAACCAATACATTTCGTCTCAAACTTCCTTGACCACGACGTACTAGGACACATTGTAGAAGAGACAAATCGGTAAATACATTACAATTGGATATATTATCACACACTATTCTGTTCTTGCATTGCTTACAGATATGCCACTGAACGACTGGAGAGGCTAAACAGAGAGGGGGGACTACCACCAAGGAGCAGACTCAGGAAGTGGCTTCCCCTAACTGTAGTGGAGCTACTTGGATTCCTGGCCATTATTCTGAACATGGGAGTCATCACTGTTCCCTCCTTGGAGGACTACTGGAAGACATCATGGCTAGCACAGATCCCATTCTTCTCTCGTGTCATGGCCCGCGACAGGTTTGAACTAATTTTCTGGATGCTCCATGCTAGCCACAGTCTTACAACACCAGCCAAACGGATCGACAAGGTTCGAACATTTTTAGACATGCTTCTTCACAGGTTTCAGCTCAAGTATACCCCAGGCCAAAACCTTGCCATAGATGAGACCATGGTTCGGTTCCGTGGGAGGTTTGTGGGCAAGCAGTACATGCCTAAGAAGCCTGTAAAGTGGGGTATAAAGCTTTTTTCTGTGGCTGACAGCAGAAATGGGTATCTGCTAAATACCCTCATATACACTGGAGCTGAGACCCTAGGGAGTGCCAGTTCCTCCTACACATCACTCCCTCAACCTGCTCAGGTAGTGATGCACCTCATGGAGAGATACCTACACAAGGGGCACCACCTATTCACTGATAGGTACTACACCAGTGTTCCACTGGCTCAGGCTCTGCAACATGCACAAACAATGTTTACAGGTACAGCACAACGTGACAGGGTAGATTTACCTAATGAGATACGAGCAGGGATGAGCATCAGTGGTGGAGAATTGAAGGCATTTCGGTCTGAGCGCCTGGTGTGCCTTATTTGGAAGAACATGACAAAGAAGGTTCCTGTCATTGTGCTGAGTACTGCAGGTCCCGCTCGGATGTCAACAGTCACTTCACGTAGTGGTCGAACTGAGGACAAGCCAGTTCTAATTGATACCTACAATAAAAACATGAATGGTGTGGACATCATGGACCAGTATGGTGCGTCATACCCATTCATTCGGAAGACCCTGAAGTGGTGGAGGAAGGTCTTCTTTTGGCTACTGGACACAACTGTTATCAACAGCTATGCACTCTATCGTGACAGTGTAGTCAGGCCACTATCACACATTGAGTTTCGGCGGCGCCTTGTGGACAGCTTTGCTACCCAGTACCTCTCCTCTATTCCTCCTCGTCGTGTTGGTCGTCCCCGAAAGAGATCTCGTTCAGAGTCAGACCCTGAGAGACTCAATGGCCGGTTACACCTCCTTGGAAAGCGTGAACAGCCCCGAGAGTGTGTAGTATGCAGCAATCCTGGTGGGGGAGAGAGGAAGAGAACATCGTTCTATTGCAAAACATGCAATGAAAAACCACCACTCTGCCCAACTTCATGCTTTGAAACATACCATACCAAGCAACGCTACAGGGCTTAGGGCATATACATGTATACTACATTGCATTGCCATGTTGGTAATGATCTTACCTCAGTCCAATATCCACATGGAAATCGCCAGCTGTACCGCGTGCCACACATAACCTAGTCTTCCGCGTGAATCCTCTCTGATCCGCTCGCACGAGTGTTAGAACTGAGTTCTAGCATGTCAAGATCCTTCATAGACACAACTTCGAGGTACAGTGCTGCCAAGCATTCTCTTCTGAGACAGTGACAGCGCAGGAACGTGGTTAACACTAACCGTCTCCGAACGGCCGCGCGTCCACGCAGAAATTACGTAATATTACGCGTTACACGTCATTACGTAAAATTCAATATCCGCGGGCAATGAGTTAAGTGTTCATTCAGCTGTCCACTCTGCGCACACCTTTTCCATGATTATGTGTCTTCAATAGTGGTGTCCAGATAAGGTGTCCTGATTGTATTGCCCCACGTCCTATTCCATGTACCACCTGCTGCAGGACCTGACCCAGTACAACACGGCACACAACAGACAGATATCAATGGTGGGGATCTCGGAGAATGAGAAGGTTCGTAAGAGGAAGTATAGACCTCATTCTGTCAGCTTTTCAGATGCAGAGGAAATTATTAACCCCGGTGAGTAGTAGGTGTGGTCAATAGTTAATTAACTAGTTAACCTCTCTCCCTCTCCCCTCCCTCCCCCTCCCCCTCCCTCTCTCTCCCTCCCTCCCTCCCTCCCTCCCTCCCCCTCTCTCTTCCTCCCTCTCTTCTCTCTCTCACACACACTCTCCCCCCCCTCCCCCTCTCTCTCTTCCTCCCTCTCTCCTCTCTCTCACACTCTCCCTCCCCCCTCCCCCTCTCTCTCTCCCTCCCTCCCTCCCTCCCTCCTCCAGAGGACATTGATCCTTCTGTTGGAAAGTTTCGCAATATGGTACAGACCACGATACTTCCCACGAAGAAAAGGAAGACTGATGATGCCCCTCCGTCCCTCCCTCCCTCCTCTCTCCCTCCCCCTCCCTCCTCACCAATCTCCCCCTCCGAGAGGGTGAGGTCATCTCCCCTCACCCCACCTTCCGCCACCCAGGTCACCTCTCCCACTTTTGGCTTCTCCTCCTCCCTCATCAACAAAACCATTACTGCAGGTAAACTGGGATATTGCTCTTTTGGTCTCCTACCCTCCCTCCCTCCCTTCCTCTCCCTCCTTCCCTCCCCCTCTCTCTATAGCTGCTCTCTATATTCACATTAAAGTACCTCACTTGATTGTCATCCACTGATTTCAAAAAAAATTAGGGCAGGAGGAGGCATTTATTTTATTTGTATACTACTCGAGCAATGGTGGTCAGCTACATGTGGCTACCTGCTAATAAAGTTTATGTGATTGATATGACACATTGTCGTGCAGTAAACAAGAGCAAAAAAAAAAAGACGGGCTGTAAAAGTTGGAGCGGTTGTGATTGTGTGATTGATATGGCACGTGCAGTAAACAAGAGCTAAAAAAAGTTTGGACGGGCTGTAAAGTTGGGGTTATCGGGGATGAAAATCAAGACTTAGTATAAGATGGCCGTAGTCAATAGCATCAGGATGTGTCTCCTTGAAAGTAGCCCTCCAACTGCACATTGTGACTGTGCCCTGTTGTGTAGTGTGATTATGTACACTACTTCATACCACCCACCACATACCAGTACATGAGAACATCTCCCCTCCCCCTTCCCCCCTCCCCCCTCCCCCTCCCCCTCAGCTCCTCCAGTTCAAAGTCCGTGGTCACATCAACAACCACAGCCATTAATGACCTACAACCCCGGAGGTGGTCTCTATGGTAACCAGAACATTGCCGTGGCAACATTCTTCTCAGACTCTGAACCCAAAAAGAAGAAATACGCCAAAGAGGCGTGGCCTGGGAAGAAACCAACAACACATTTACTGTTGTAATGTATAATAATATTGTCCATTTTTTATGATGTTGTACAGACATGTTCCTTATACAAGGCAGATGGGTTGAGCCTACCTTGTTCCCAGCTAGGCCCTATATACAAGAGGAGAGTGCCTGGTACACATCGTTACCATGACTTAATTATCCATGAGATGCTTAAGAGCAACACAACACAACTCGCCCAAGGCAGTTATAGTTCAAAGAAAAAACTGCCTCGGGTGGGATTCGAACCCACGACCGTCCGCTTGCTAGGCGTAGCTCTTACCAACCGAGCTACCGAGGCAGCTCAGCTGGCTGGGCTCGAATCACATATACAATACAAAGCAACCAATGCACCTCAAGCATCACAAACCAGATAAACTGCATATGGAGACCTGGCACATGCACAAGCAGTGTCTCTCCTCTTGTATATAAGGCCTGGGAACGAGGCTAGGTTGAGCTTACTGATGCACCCTAAAATACCTAACAATTTATATAATACAATACCACTAGCTGTTACCAGCACCATCACTATATATTACACTAAGTAACAATACAACATTACGTACCCCTGCAACGTTACAACTTATAATTACACTGCTATTAGAGTAAGGCTTTGTTCACGCACTACAACAGGAATGGAACACACACCGTCGATACTCCGCGTTTGCAAATCCGCTACACCGCTTGGCCATGGGAGCAATCGAAAGCGGAAAGTCCGTTTTTTTAATATACGGACTTCTACGGTGTAAGTACGGACTGATCCAGCGCTGTTTCCCGTATCCATGCAAGCGACGTCGACGTTACCAAAACTCAAATTTCCTTGTGCCAGAAAATCAACAGTATATATATATACACTAATTCCCTAGGTATTAGGACATATTCTTACCTATACTGTATCCATTTTACTTGACATTTCCTCACATATGAACCATAGATGTATGAACCTGCACATCAAAAAATCAGGAAATAGATTTTCTTCCAGTGATGTGTGCGCAGTTGCTGAGAAATGATGCAGGAAAGCAACAAAACTACCAGCACAATCATACAACACACATAAATACATGATAATATACAATATATAGTCTCAATAGCTTATAATTAGACATTTACACCAGCCTCAACAGCTTAGAAATATTGGCTAAATCTGTATAGAACACTACTTGTAATATTAAAAGAATTCCATTTTCATTTGTGATACAAAATTTCCACTTTGTTTGTGGTGTTGTTTTCAGCTCTGCTCGTGGCATCTTTACATCCTCCCACTACGATAAGTCGGTCTTCAGGAAGAGTGACTGCGAGGCACTGCGATCGCTTGTTCTTCATCTGACTAATGGCGTGCCATGAGTCAGTGTGGGAATCATATCTATAGACATCAGTGGTGGGGTTCCGTGAGTCATCTTTTCCACCAATAGCCAGCAGGTGACCATCAAATGAGGCAAGAGTAGACCATATTACTGGTAGACTGCTGATTTCTTTCCATACATTTGACTTCGTATTGCTTCCAAAAAATGTCTGGCGTAATCTGGATCCAAATGTCTTTGGTTGCCAGAGATCAGGAAGGGAGCAGGTGAAAACAGATTTTGACTCTGAATATCCACTAATGCCTCCTGCCAGGTAGAGTGAGTCCCCACAGACAATGCCTGACAGTGACCACAGGGGTTGTGGGAGAGGACAGACTGTAGTCCACTGTTTTGTGTTGATGTCCATCACCTCCACGATATCCATATCACCACCTGCTGTACCTCCTGCCACAATTAGAGCCTTCTTAGTAGTGATACAAGCTGTAAGACTGCGTGGAGTGGGCATAGGAGGGAAGACCTCAGACCACTTCTTCTTCTCACCTTCTCCTTTGAGACTGAGGAGAGTGTTGGTAACTACATAGTCCGTGGGACTCCGCTGTGTGTGACCGCCCAAACTAGTTGGAAATCCATCAATAACAGCTAGACTGAAATTGTGGCTAGGGTTATCTGGTAGCCTAGACCACTCTTCGATCCCAGAAATATTCTGGTATGAGTATACCCTGACTGAGTCGAATGGTGAAAAGTAGGCTGTGTTCCCATGCACTACTGCTGCTCCTCTAGTCATTTTCTCTGGTGCCTTCTTCCCCTTCTTCCATGTCATCTCATCATTCTGGGCTGCTGATACAGTATTAGTTTCGTTAGTTGTGACCGTTGTTTCATTTCCACCTCTGGTCTGTGCCTGATGTACGCTCTCTGTGTACTGAGGGGCTTCTTTCAACTCAGACAGACTCTCACTGAGCTGGAGAGCTGAGGGACGTTGCATTTCCTTCTTCAGGCATTGGAGGGCAAGTGGCTTCAGAGAGTGAGTGTCTGGGATCAACTGGAGGTGGGCCTGACGTCGCTCAGTCTCAGGAACTATCTCACGGACTTCTTTGCCACTGAGTTGAGGGACATGAACAGTACGAAGTCGATCAGTTGGATTTGGGAACTGCCTGGTCAAGATCTGAATTACTATTACACCAAAGGAGAAGATGTCAAGCTTAGCTGTGTATGATACTGGTTTATCAATAGCTTCAGGTGACATGTACTTTTCATTACCTGGGCACAGGGTCAAGGCTGTCATGCGAGGATTGCCAGTGGCAAGCTTGGACATGCCAAAATCTGTGATCTTGGCTCGAGTGCCAGCGATCATTAGGACATTGTTTCCCGTTAGGTCTCTGTGGATGACACCATTGGAATGGAGGTAGACCAGAGCCAGTGCTATGTCCAGGCAGATGTTGAGCTGAACGTGGTAGGACAGTGGTCCTGGGGATCGCTCCAGGAATGCAGTGAGACTTTCATCACAAAGTTCCATGAGGAGAACAGGCAGTTGGGTGTCAGGGTCATAGTAGGTAGCCAGGTACTGGACAATATTGGGATGTTCAAACTTGCTAAGTAGGTCGCATTCTCCCTGGAACCTGCTTAGGTAAGAGGCTGCTTTGAGGTCCTGGAGGTCAAAGAGTGTGGAGTGCATGATCTTTGCAGCACACGGTCGCCCATCACACTTGGCCTTACACACTCTTCCGTATGATCCACTACCAAGACTCTCTAATTTGTCGAGCTGAATGTTGTGGTAGGCAAACTCAGTTTGTTGTTCAGCCATGCTTGTCACAGTTCAGGACCTTGGTTTATTGGAGTGCTGCGAGCGAGGCCGCGAGTAGTTCTAATAGTCCTTTCCGGCGAGACCGGGTCAGTGGGGTCAAAGGTGATTGGACGCCGGTTCAGCCCGTAAATGTACGACAATTGTAGCCACTCCCACTTTCAGCAGCGTCGTAGTCAGCCCCGCCCTGAACATGATGTCCAGTCGATACAGCAGCTGTACACTGTAGCTATAGGCAAGAGCTTGTTTTTCCGAGGCTGAAGTCAGGGGACACTAATCCGACACAAAGTACACACTTTACATTCTAAGCTGCCATCCAATAGTTTCACTGGAAATGCTATAGCCACTAAATCTCTACAATTGCATTGATATAGACATCACTGAAACAGCAGGTATTGTTAAGGACCCATTCTTTGTACAGAACAAAATGTACACTTTACTGCCATCCATCAGTCTCATAATATATTTATGTCCTGCAAGTGCCATAGTTAGGCACTAAATCTCTACAATTGCAGAAAAGGTCCTAAACTGCCATTCCATGACAGCACGCAACACCATGGAAAGATTGGGTCCTAAACCGCCATTCTTAAGGACCCATGCTCTGTACAGCACGAAATGTACATTTATATTCTGAACTACTAATTATTAGTCTTATTAAGATCAGGCGTGGCTACGCGAAGCTAGGCAAGTTGTGCTTACCAAGGTGCAACCAAGCTATGTACATAAAAAGAATAAATTAATGCTATGTACATGTGTGACACCCTTTGATTCCTTATATATCATAAAAGTTGCATCATGAACATTTATCTTGTCAGTATTATTTTGATATCTCAAGGTTTTTGTGGTTGTGAGGTTGGCAGGCCTGATTGTGTCCACTGCCACATCTGTGTTGTTTACATAACACAGTGTACTTTAAATGTATATGTTTGCATTGAGCTTTCATATGCACACATTGAATATGTAATGTTATGTGTACTGTGTACATGTATATATCTCCAGGCTAGATCTGAGCTAAAACAATGTGATAATAACAACATGGAAGGTCCACACAGAATGTGCAGCAATCTGTGAATTAAAGCTCCATAACCTGTGCTTTGAAAGTGTAATGTCTATGGAATGGTGTGTCATGTACTGAGTGTTTTAGTCAATAAAGAAGTCTTCAAGCTGCCAATGGAGGGTTTCAAAAGTTGGCCTATCCTGTGACTCCTTCTTCCAGGAATCTGACATAATACC
This sequence comes from Theonella swinhoei, assembly GCA_963970385.1. Classification (NCBI taxonomy): domain Eukaryota; kingdom Metazoa; phylum Porifera; class Demospongiae; order Tetractinellida; family Theonellidae; genus Theonella; species Theonella swinhoei. Next base: position 1,458,055 of record OZ019946.1, read on the forward strand.
ATACAATTTGTCAGGGCAGCCGATGGGGCGGGGCATGCGGTAGCCTTGCTGCAGCGCCTCCAACACCTTGTCATCATTCATACCGGGGTAGGGGAAACGACCATATGTAATGATCTCGTACAGCACTATACCAAAAGACCACACGTCTGATTTGATGGTGAAGCGATTATGGAGAACTGCCTCAGGGGCTGTCCATTTAATCAAAGGTTTACCCACCACGTGGGACTCAGGCTCATAAATGCCTTTATCAAGAAGTCGTGCTAGTCTGAAGCCTGCAATTTTACAGATCATGTGATCTCCCACAAGGATGTTTCTGGCAGTCAAGTCACAATGGATGTAGTTCTGTTCCTCGAGGTAGGCCATGCCACTAGCTACCTGTGCAGACATGTCGATGAGTTGAGGCAGTTTCAGGGAAGTTCTCTTCCCACGCAAATATTCCAGCAGACTGCCATGTTTCATCAGTTCAGTCACAATATAAATAGGCTCCTCCTTTGTGCACACGGCATACAGCTTGATCAATTTCTGATGACGCAACTTTTTCATCAGCCCAGCCAGCTGGATCAGTTTGGGGTGATGGAGTTTCTTCATCAGCCTAGCCTCCTGCAGGAACTCATGAGAAGACATCGTGCCTGGTTTGAGGGTCTTGACGGCCACTGACGTTACATTATTCCATAGCCCCTCCCACACCTCCCCAAACTTCCCTGCCCCTAATCTACGGACCAATCGTATCTGTCGTCTGTCAATCTCCCAATCCTCATTTGCCTGCCTGGAGAGGCCAGCCGTCTGAGGTTTCTCTGAGAGGAGGCAGGGCTGGATCAGATTCACACACAGCCCATCAGACTGACTAGTGTAGTAGGTCACAAGGTCCTGGATTGTCTCAAAGGTCACCCGTCGAGTCACAAAGAATGTGCCATCCTTCTCTTGTCTGTTAATGCGGTAGTGCATCACACGTTCCTTATCTCGTACAGAGAGAGCGAAGTCACCTGGCATTGTCGCTGAATCTCGCACCAGGTAGGAACCACATTTGTTGAATGGCTGCATCAGCTGCCTCTCTGCCTCCACTCTCTTGATCCTACCAAAGAACCACCTGCACAGGATTGGAGGGAGGGACTAAGTTAGTGCAGACACTACAAATTAAACCTCCAACTACCTTCTCTACTTAGCTACCCAGTCCCATCCCCACGCATGGTCACATGACCTGGGCCATGAACAACCACATATATAGCATAGGTCAATATATATAGGACTTACTAAATAGGGCTAACTTAACACACCTTATTACTTCAAGTAACACAACTGACAAGGGAAACAAAAACAAGCAACCAGTTAACTCTACCCACACACCTTGCCTCACATATCAAATAACCACTAACACACACTATAACATGGTATACTTATAGACACCCAGCCTCCTACAATAAGGGATGTACGCCAGACAACTCACTGCCTCTCACACAGAGATAGATCTACATCTACATATATGACTTTAATCATCCATGAGATGCTTAGAAAGACAACACAATACAACAGACTTGAAGACAAAGCAACACACGCCCAAAGCAGTTATTTTTCAAAGAAGAATTTAGCTGCCTCGGGTGGGACGTACACCCACATAACTCACTGCGAGACTCACTGCTTCCCATACAGAGATACATGTATGTACAACCACGTACATTAACTCACTGCTTCGCACAGAGAGAAATACGTGTATCAGACCGTCCGCCGGCTGGTTTGGGACGACTGGGGGGCTTCTTGTCTGCAATAGATGGACTTTCTTCGCAGGACACTTCAAGCATTTTGGACTACTATTATTATTATTAGTGCTACAAATGATACATACATGTAATAACCTATTATACTGCGGTTTTTGCAATCTCATGCGTGGAGTATTGGTGTTTCGTAGTGCGCATGTGCATGGCGCAGATTTCCAAATAACGTTGCGTTTGAGTACCCTGCACAAGTTCTCATATTAGGCATAGACTAGGTGAATGCAGTGGATATTTGGCGAGCCACCGCATACTACATAGTCGTGACAACGGGCCGTTCTTTTCTGAAAACCTATGGACCTGTGGTGTACGAGTATGGATATCAGGGGACCTACTCCGCTTTCGTCAGTGCACGAAAAAATACGGCGAGACGGGGTCGGACATATCAGTAGCCGTGCTCTACTCCGCTGTGCTCCGTGATGGAAGTCCTGGGACTCATGCCGCAGGAGGTATACGGAGTGCAGGGGTCACTCTGCCCGCCCTGTTCTCTACGACCAGGTCATATATATTAGAGACAAAATCGTAGAATGCAAATTGCCTTAAATGCCATTTTGCAACCACTGTTCACCGATCACCAACTTTTGTCCATCCAAATTTTTGTAATGAATCATATATACCTTTCTGAGACTAGACCTGCAGATGGTGTAACTACACAATAGGACAGTGTGAGGTGCACGTGGTAGTTAGTGAGTATCAGATTGGGATACTTGTGGAGGGAAGGAGGGAGGAAGGGAGGGAGGGAGGGAGGAAGGAAGGGGGGGAGGGAGGGAGATCACATCACCAGTATTGTGGTCATTAAGGCTGTGGTTGTTGCTGTGACAACAGACTTTGTGCTGGAGGAGCTGGAGGGGAAAAGAGAGGTTGTTCAGCTCATTTCGTGATGGCAGTACTCTCTCCCTTCCCCTCTCCCTCCCTCCCTCCCTCCAGCCCCTGTAAGGCTGTCTCCAGGCTAGACCTGAGCTATAACAATGTGATAAGAACCAGGTCCACATTGAATGTGTAGTGCTCCATTGCATGCCTATTCATTTATTAACTGTAGGTGGATCACAGAAGTATATACGTAGCCCCACATATCAGTACTATATTTGATGTTGATGAATGCAAAGCATTGTGGATGAGCTTGAGAGAACTAATGAAAGTAAATGTTGTACACATGTGCAGCATCATGTAATATGGAAAAAATAGTAAAATATGCAGTAGTACCAACTGTATGACTATAGGCACAAAAATGAGGAGTTGCATTGAAACACCATGAGGTCACCTAAGTTGTCCTAAAAATAAGTATATTTCAAGCAACAAGAGAGTATCGATCTCCTTTCAATATGCATCCCTCACCTGGAAATCAACAGGAAAGTTTTGGTGGTCATGCTTCCGACACTTCACACAAATTGGGACACTTTACACCAATCAGGACAAAACACTTCACACAATCAGGACACTTCACACAAATTGGGACACTTTACACCAATCAGGACAAAACACTTCACACAATCAGGACACTTCACACAAATCTATATAGTACTGTCCCACTACAGTTGGGCTAGAACAGCTCGCTCTATCCAATTGGCATTTGAAGCAATGCTGGACTCGCTGCCTATCCATAGTGAAACTTCTGATGCCTCCACGGTGCGTGAACCGAGCAAAAAGTAAACTGGTGCTAACATATGGATTTTTCACTTATTTTCACGGAAATTTAAAAGTCCGTTTTTTTTTTTACTATTAATATATTGGTCCCATACTGACTTCTACGGTACGTTTACTGGGGACTATTTTTTTGCGAAATCCAAATCTCCTGATTTTTGTCAGGAAATTCGGATTTTCTTCCAGTGACGTGTGCGCAGTTGCAGAAAATGATGAAGGAAGAGCAACAAAACTACCAGCACAATCATACAACACACATAAATACAATCTCAATAGCTTAGACATTTACACCAGCTTCAACAGCTTAGAAATACCTGTATAGCAACCTATACCTATTATTAAAAGAATTCCATTTTCATTGGTGATACAAAATTTCCACTCTGGTTGTGGTGTTGTTTTCAGCTCTGCTCGTGGCATCTTTACATCCTCCCACTACGATAAGTCGGTCTTCAGGAAGGGTGACTGCGAGGCACTGCGATCGCTTGTTCTTCATCTGACTAATGGCGTGCCATGAGTCAGTGTGGGAATCATATCTATAGACATCAGTGGTGGGGTTCCGTGAGTCATCTTTTCCACCAATAGCCAGCAGGTGACCATCGAATGAGGCAAGTGTGGACCATATTACTGGTAGACTGCTGATTTCTTTCCATACATTTGACTTCATACTACTTCCAAAAAATGTCTGTCGTATTCTGGATCCAAATGTCTTTGGTTGCCAGAGATCAGGAAGGGAGCACGTGAAAACAGATTTTGACTCTGAATATCCACTAATGCCTCCTGCCAGGTAGAGTGAGTCCCCACAGACAATGCCTGACAGTGACCACAGGGGTTGTGGGAGAGGACAGACTGTAGTCCACTGTTTTGTGTTGATGTCCATCACCTCCACGATATCCATATCACCACCTGCTGTACCTCCTGCCACAATTAGAGCCTTCTTAGTAGTGATACAAGCTGTAAGACTGCGTGGAGTGGGCATAGGAGGGAAGACCTCAGACCACTTCTTCTTCTCACCTTCTCCTTTGAGACTGAGGAGAGTGTTGGTAACTACATAGTCCGTGGGACTCCGCTGTGTGTGACCGCCCAAACTAGTTGGAAATCCATCAATAACAGCTAGACTGAAATTGTGGCTAGGGTTATCTGGTAGCCTAGACCACTCTTCGTTCCCGGAAATGTTCTGGTATGAGTATACCCTGACTGAGTCGAATGGTGAAAAGTAGGCTGTGTTCCCATGAACTGCTGCTGCTCCTCTGGTCATTTTCTCCAGTGCCTTCTTCCCCTTCTTCCATGTCATCTTGCTGATATCATTCTCGGTATTACTTCCATCTGATGTGACCGTTGTTTCTCTGGTTTGTGCCTGATGCATGCTCTCTGTGTACTGAGGGGCTTGTTTCAATTCAGACAGCCTCTCACTGAGCTGGAGAGCTGAGGGACGTTGCATTTCCTTCTTCAGGCATTGGAGGGCAAGTGGCTTCAGAGAGTGAGTGTCTGGGATCAACTGGAGGTGGGCCTGACGTCGCTCAGTCTCAGGAACTATCTCACGGACTTCTTTGCCACTGAGTTGACGAACACGAACTTTACGAAGTCGATCAGTTGGATTTGGGAACTGCCTGGTCAAGATCTGAATTACTATTACACCAAAGGAGAAGATGTCAAGCTTAGCTGTGTATGATACAGGTTTATCAAAAGATTCAGGTGACATGTACTTTTCATTACCTGGGCACAGGGTCAAGGCTGTCATGCGAGGATTGCCAGTGGCAAGCTTGGACATGCCAAAATCTGCAATCTTGGCTCGAGTCCCAGCGATCATTAGGACATTGTTTCCCGTTAGGTCTCTATGCATGAGATCATTGGAGTGGAGGTAGACCAGAGCCAGTGCTATGTCCAGGCATATGTTGAGCTGAACATGGTAGGACAGTGGTCCTGGGGATCGCTCCAGGAATGCAGTGAGACTTTCATCGCAAAGTTCCATGAGGAGAACAGGCAGTCGGGTGTCAGGGTTATAGTAGGTAGCCAGGTACTGGACAATATTGGGATGTTCAAATTTGCTAAGTAGGTCACATTCTCTCTCGAACATGCGTAGGTAGGAGGCTGCTCCGGGGTCCTGGAGGTCAAAGAGTGTGGAGTGCATGATCTTTGCAGCACACGGTAGCCCATCACACTTGGCCTTACACACTCTTCCGTATGATCCACTACCAAGACTCTCTGATTTGTCGAGCTGAATGTTGTGGTAGGCAAACTCAGTTTGTTGTTCAGCCATGCTTGTCACAGTTCAGGACCTTGGTTTATTGGCGTGCTGCGAGCGAGGCCGCGAGTAGTATAAGAGTCGTAGGGCGAGACCGGGTCAAAGGTGATTGGGCGCCTGTTCATATCTGAGATGCCACTCCCACTTTCAGCAGCGTCGACGTCGTAGTGAGCCCCGCCCTGAACATGATGTCCAGTCGATACAGCAGCTGTACACTGTACCTATAGGCAAGAGCTTGTTTTTCCGAGGCTGATGTCAGGGGACACTAATCCAACACCAATTGCACACTTTATTATAACTACCATCTATAATGCCTTGCAGGCACTAAATATCTACATTTGCATGGAAGAAACTGCATGAAAACAGCGAGTCCTAAACTGACATTCTTAGTATCCATGCTTTGTAAAGCACAAATTCCGTGCACACTACATTCTAAACTTCCATCAACGTCCCGCAATTGCAATAGGCACTACAATTGAACTGCATGGAAACAGTGGGACCTAAACTATCATTCATGCTTTGTACAGCAAAAAATGCACACTTTAACACTGACATATGAGGCTGATGAATGGCAGTAAAGTGTACATTTTGTTCTGTACAAAGAATGGGTCCTTAACAATGGCAGTTCAGGACCTGCTGTTTCAGCGACGTTTATATCAATACAACTGTAGAGATTTAGTGGCTATAGCATTTCCAGCACAATTATGAGACTGGTGGATGGTAGTTTAGAGTGTAAAGTGTGCATTTTGTGCTGTACAAAGCATGGGTCCGAATGGTAGTTTAGGACCTGCTGTTTCCATGTACTTTATTTCAATGCAATTGTAGATATTTAGTGGCTATAGCAATTGCATAACATTATTGAAACTATTGGATGGCAGTTTAGAATATAAAGTGTGAAATTTGTGCCGAACAAAGCATGTGTCCTTAACAATTGCAGTTTACACGAAAAATGATGGTTGAATACACTATTGGATGAATGTGTATTGTCCGTTTGGCAGGCCACGGTGCGCCAGAGAAGATAATGACAGTCACATTCATGATTTTCTGGCGATCAGGACATAATTTAGAAGACGAATTTGCCTCATATGCCATGACATTGTATATCAACCACTGAAAAATCAGTCACTTCCAAGTTTTGTCTGTCAAACACTTCCAAATTGTATCTCTTTGGAAAAAGTTGTGTAACTGCACAATAGAGGAGTTGTTTGATTATCAGATTGGCATACTCCATACTACCATCATGAAATGTGCTGAACATCTTCTCTTTTCCCCTCCAAGTCTGTGGTGGTCATGACACATTAGGCTGGAGGTGAGTCATGTGACCTCCCTCCTCCAGCCCCCCAGAGCCACGTATAATAGGCTGTGCCTGACACCACCTGAGAGATGCTGGAAGTTAGTATATACAGTGACCTGGTCTATTGTGTCTACTGCCTCATCTGTGTTGTTTACATAATACAGTGTACATATGTATGTTTGCATTGAGCTTTCGTATGCACACATTGAACACGTAATTAATGTGTACTGTCTACATGTATCCAGACTAGATCTGAGCTAAAACGGTGTGATAATAACCAGATCCACACTAATTAAAGCTCCATAGCCTATGCTTTGAAAGTGTAATGTCTATGGAATGTACTGAGTGTTTTAGTCAATAAAGAAGTCTTCAAGCTGCCAATGGAGGGTTTCAAAAGTTGGCCTATCCAGTGGCTTCTCCTTCCAGCAATGTGACATAACATCATACAACTTGTCAGGGCAGCCGATGGGGCGGGGCATGCGGTAGCCCTGCTCCAGGGCCTCCAACACCTGGTCATCATTCATACCGGGGTAGGGGAAACGACCGAACGTGATGATCTCATACAGCACTATACCAAAAGACCACACGTCTGATTTGATGGTGAAGCGATTATAGAGAGCTGCCTCAGGGGCCGTCCATTTAATCAAAGGTTTACCCACCACGTGGGACTCAGGCTCATAAATGCCTTCATCAAGAAGTCGTGCTAGTCTGAAGCCTGCAATTTTACAGGTCATGTGATGTCCCACAAGGATGTTTCTGGCAGTCAAGTCACAATGGATGTAGTTCTGTTCCTCGAGGTAGGCCATGCCACTAGCTACCTGTGCAGACATGTCGATCAGTTGAGGCAGTTTCAGGGAAGTTCTCTTCCCACGCAAATATTCCAGCAGACTGCCATGTTTCATCAGTTCAGTCACAATATAAAAAGGCTCCTCCTTTGTGCACACGGCATACAGCTGGATCAGTTTCTGATGATGCAATTTTTTCATCATCTCAGCCAGCTTGATCAGTTTGGGGTGATGGAGTTTCTTCATCAGCCCAGCCTCCTGTAGAAACTCATGAGAAGACATCGTGCCTGGTTTGAGGGTCTTGACGGCCACTGATGTCATATCATTCCATAGCCCCTCCCACACCTCCCCAAACTGCCCCACCCCCAATCTACGGACCAATTTTATCTGTCGTCTGTCAATCTCCCACTCTTCATTTGCCTGCCTGGAGAGGCCAGCCATCTGAGGTTTCTCTGAGAGGAGGCAGGGCTGGATCAGGTTCACACACAGCCCATGAGACTGACTAGTGTAGTACGTCACAAGGTCCTGTATTGTCTCAAAGGTCACCTGTTGAGTCACAAAGAATGTGCCATCCTTCTCTTGTCTGTTAATGTGGTAGTGCCTCACACGTTCCTTATCTCGTACGGAGAGAGCGAAGTCACCTGGCATTGTCGCTGAATCTCGCACCAGGTAGGACCCACATTTGTTGAATGGCTGCATCAGCTGCCTCTCTGCCTCCACTCTCTTGATCCTACCAAAGAACCACCTACACAGAATGGGAGGGAGGGACTAAGTTAGTGCAGACACTACAAATTAAACCTCCAACTATCTTCTCTATTATAATACAGTCCCATCCCCACTCATGGCCACATGACCTGGGCCATGAACAATCACACATATGTGACTGTGCATTCATAAACCAACCTTATGCCGAGTTTTATCATTTTTGAGATAAGAACAGCATTGAATAATGATTTTCAAGCTGATTATAGTGATGTTTTTTGATTTTTGTTGGACTTTCTATTCCAAAGTTATAGGGGTATAATGGGAAAGTGTGAACATGTTTCGTTCATGCAGAAAATGATATTTTTGCGACATAAGGTTGGTTTATGCTTGCATGGTCACATATAGCATAAGTCAATATAGGACTTACTAAATAGGCTAACTTAACACACCTTAATGTCAAGTAACACAACTGACAAGGGAAACAAAAACAAGTAACCAGTTAACTCTACCAACACACCTTGCCTCTAGCTAACATATCAAAACAATAGGATAACCACCAACACACACTATAACATGGAATACTTATAGACACCCAGCCTCCTATAATAAGGGATGTACCCCATCTCACTGCCTCTCACACAGAGATAGATCTACATGTACATGACTTTAATCATCCATGAGATGCTTAAAAAAAAACACAACACAACAGACTTGAAGACAAAGCAACACACGCCCAAAGCAGTTATTTTTCAAAGAAGAATTTAGCTGCCTCGGGTGGGATGTACACCCACAACATGTTCTCATTTAAATAAGAAAACAATTTTTCAAGTTGTGCCACCCCTAAATAGAAAAATGGCCCACACTTTTCAAATGTGCCGGAAACATGCTTCCTGCACGTGTAGGAAATTCTGAAAATGTGTAGGAAATATTCCTGCAAATATTCCTGCAAAATGCAAATGTGCCGGAAGAAATGAAATGCATGGTAGAATATTCCTGCATGTGTAGGAAAAAAAGAAGTTGTAGTAAAAAATGCAGGAATTCTTCCTATACATGCAGGAAGCATACTTCCGGCACATCTCCAAATGTGTAGGAAACTTTTGTATGAGGTGGTACCATCTTTTTAAATTTATGCCTCAACTTGAAAAAAAAGTTTTCTTATTTATATGAGACTATGTTCCACATAACTCACTGCGAGACTCACTGCTTCCCATACAGAGATACATGTATGTACAACCACGCACATTAACTCACTGCTTCGCACACAGAGAAATACGTGTATCAGACCGTCCGCCGGCTGGTTTGGGACGGCTGGGGGGCTTCTTGTCTGCAATAGATGGACTTTTTTCGCAGGACACTTCAAGCATTTTGGACTACTATTATTATTATTAGTGCTACAAATGATACATACATACAAAGTAATAACTTAGGTATCGTGATGTATATACTGCAGTTTTTGCGCGTGGAGCATTGCAATTGATGTTTCGTAGTGCGCATGTGCATGGCGCAGATATCCAAAAACGCTGCGTTTGGGCACCGTTCACAAGTTCTCATATTAGGCATAGACTAGGTGAATGCAGTGGATATTTGGCCAGCCACCGCATACTACATAGTCGTGACAACCGGCTGTTTTTTTCTGAAAACCTACGGACCTGTGGTGTACGAGTATGGGCCTTCTCCGCTTACGTCTGTGCACGGAAAAATACGGCGAGACGGGGTCGGACGTACGTATCAGTAGTTGTGCTCTACTCCGCTGTGTTCGTGTTGTACTCAGGTCCTGGGACTCATGCTGCAGGAGGAACGGTACTGAGTGCAGGGTCACTCTGCCCGCCCTGTTCTCTACGACCAGGTCAGATATAGTAGAGACAAATCGTAGAATGCGAATTGCCTCAAATAACATATTGCAACCACTGTTCACCAAATGCAATCACCAACTTTTGTCCATCTAAATTTTTGTAGTCAATAATTTTTGAGGCTAGACCTGCAGATGGTGTAACTGCACAATAGGACAGTGTGTGTGGTGCACGTGAGTATCAAATTGGGATACTTGTACTACCATCATGAAATGAGCTGAACAGCCTCTCTTTTTCCCTCCAGCTCCTCCAGCACAAAGTCTGTTGTCACTGCAATGACCACAGCCACAATAATGGAAGTGGTCTGATGTAATCTCCCTCCCTCCCTCCCTCCCTCCCTCCCTAGTCTCCCTCCCTTCCTCTATCCCTCTCTCCCTCCCTCCCTAGTCTCCCTCCCTTCCTCTATCCCTCCCTCCCTCCCTCCCTAGTCTCCCTCCCTTCCTCTATCCCTTCCTCCCTTCCTCTATCCCTCCCTCCCTCCCTCCCTCCAGCCCCTGTAAGGCTGTCTCCAGGCTAGACCTGAGCTATAACAATGTGATAAGAACCAGGTCCACACAGAATGTGTAGTGATCTGTGAATTATAGCTCCATTTTTGTGTAGGTGGATCACAGAAGCCACCCATACTTTTTCCATATCAAGTACTCTATTTGATGTGATAGGTGAATGCATTGGTGGGTGACCTAGAGTGAACACACCTAGACGTCGATGTCATAGCTAGAAGTGAATGTCATGCACATGCACAGCATGGAAAAATCTGTATGGTATATGAAGGATTACAGTTTGCGCAGTTAGCGCTTGCGAAATCTTCAATAAATCTTGTATCTCAATAATTCCAATCTATATATCTCGCTCTCTCTACTGCCAAATGCTACGTATACGCTATTTATACAAAACTCAACCAAGGGAAAGAAAGTTCTAGAAGACCAATATATGAAATCATGACAGATAGTAGTAGACCAAAAGGTGACAAAAGTAAATATCATAAACAAGGATATGAAATCACTAGACTACCTGGCTAGTACAGAAATAGAACTACTAAATAAATAAATATATACATCTAAATATACCCAAAGAAATAAATATAACCTAGGAAGTGATAACACTACATACATGTAATAATTGGTCCAGTCCTCCACACGGTATTTGGCGAGATGGCAGCATGATACGTAGGAAAATAACACCAAGCTGCATGACTATAGGCATAAAAATACACAAAAAGGTATATACAATCAATGACCATATACAGCAGAATGGAGTGTCATGTATTGAGTGTTCTAGTCAGTATAGAAGTCTTCAAGCTGCCGATGGAGGGTTTCAAAAGTTGGCCTATTCTGTGGCTCCTTCCAGCAATGTGACATAATACCATACAACTTGTCAGGGCAGCCCATGGGGTGGGGCATGCGGTAGCCATCTACCACGGTTTTCAACACCTTGGCTTTGGTTATATCGGGGTATGGGAAACGACCGTACGTAATGATCTCATACAGCACTATACCAAAAGACCACACGTCTGATTTGATGGTGAAGCGATTATGGAGAGCTGCTTCAGGGGCCATCCATCTAATGGGTAATTCATGGCACTCAGGGTCATAGAATTTCTCATCAAAAAGTAGACCCAGTCCTAAGTCTGCGACCTTACAGATCCTATTTTCTCCCACGAGGATGTTTCTAGCAGCCAAGTTGCGATGGATGTAGTTCTGTTCCTCAAGATAGGCCATGCCACAAGCTACCTGTGCAGACATGTTGATGAGTTGAGGCAGCTTTAGTGAGTGGCCATGATGTTTACGAAGGTAGTCTAACAGACTGCCATGTTTCATCAGTTCAGTCACAATGTAAATAGGCTCCTCCTTTGTGCACACAGCATACAGCTGGATCAGTTTAGGGTGACGCAATTTCTTCATCATCCCAGCCTCCTGCAGGAACTCCTGAGGAGACATTGTGCCTGGTATGAGGGTCTTGACGGCCACTGATGTTGTATTATTCCATAGCCCCTCCCACACCTCCCCAAACTGCCCTGCTCCCAATCTACGGACCAATTGTATCTGTTGTCTTTCAATCTCCAACATCTCATCACTTTGCTGTTTTAACTGCCTCAGGCTCTTTTGAAGCTGTTCCACTACCTGCTGACTGTCTCGGAGCTGCTGTTGTGTCTGCTGTAACTGTCTTTCCTTGGTTTCTATTGCATGCTGTTTAGTTGCTATTGTATGCTGGTTTTCTTCAATTGTCCTCTGAAGCTGTCTGTTCTTGGCCTTAATGATTTGCTGGTTTTCTTGAAGCTCTCTATCCTTGGCCTCCACCATCCTCTGTAGCTGTGTAATACGTGCCTGGTGTTCACTAGCTCTTCTTGGCTTGGGCACAGGGACTTGTTTGAGTTGTTGGATTCCACCTCTGGTCTGTGCCTGATGCATGCTCTCTGTGTACTGAGGGGCTTGTTTCAGCTCAGACAGCCTCTCACTGAGCTGGAGAGCTGAGGGACGTAGTGATTCTCTCTTCTTCAGGCATTGGAGGGCAAGTGGCTTCAGAGAGTGAGTGTCTGGGATCAACTGGAGGTGGGCCTGACGTCGCTCAGTCTCTGGAACTAACACACGAACTTCTTCATCATCATCTTCATTTTGAGAAGGTTGAACAATGCGATGGCGATCAGTTGGATTTGGGAACTGCCTGGTCAAGATCTGAATTACTATTACACCAAAGGAGAAGATGTCAAGCTTATATAGCTGTGTAGGATTTAGCTTCATCGAGAGCTTCAGGTGACATGTACAGTAGATTGCCTGGGCACAGGGTCAAGGCTGTCATGCGAGGATTGCCAGTGGCAAGCTTGGACATGCCAAAATCTGTGATCTTTGCGCGAGTGCCAGCGGTCATTAGGACATTGTTTCCCGTTAGGTCTCTGTGGATGAGAACATTGGAGTGGAGGTAGACCAGAGCCAGTGCTATGTCCAGGCAGATGCTGAACGTGGTAGGACAGTGGTCCTGGGGATCGCTCCAGGAATGCAGTGAGACTTTCATCACAAAGTTCCATGAGGAGAACTGGCAGTCGGGTGTCAGGGTCATAGTAGGTAGCCAGGTACTGGACAACATTGGGGTGCCTAGCTAAGCTAAGTAGGTGACATTCTTCATGGAACTTGTTCAGCCATGGCTGAGCTATATAAGACAGTGTACGAACTTGAAAGTAACCACTATTATACTAGCTACTGACAACTAAAAAGTCTCAAGTTGTATTACAATGCACAACCGCTAGACCTACGTATAGTATACATGCAGCTGCAGACCGCTAAATTGTATGTTCTCTCACCTGAGTCAATTGTTTTGGTATAATTTAGACGATAGACGAGGACATAGGTGTAACTGTACTATGGGCCGTAGATGTGGGAGTATTATATACTGACGTACGCTCCTACGTCTATGGCCATAGCATGCATAGCCCCTTTTCCGCTTTCGCCGGTCTGTGCGCGGTAAAACACGAGGTTATTTCAGTACTACAAGCCGGATGGTGGACGTCTCAGTAGCCGTGCTGTATTCGGCTGTGTTCATGTTGTACTCCGTGATGGGAGTTCTGGGACTCATGCCACAGCAGTTACGGTACGGAGTGCAGGGGTCACTCTGTCCGCCCTGTTCTCTACGACCAGGTCAGATAGATTAGAGACAAATCGTAGAATGCGAATTGCCTCAAATGCCATTTTGCAACCACTGTTAACCAATCACCAACTTTTGTCCATCTAAATTTTTGTAGTCAATCATATGTACCTTTTTGAGGCTAGACCTGCAGATGGTGTAACTGCACAATAGAACAGTGTGTGATAGTTAGTGATTGTCAGATTGGGATACTTGTACTACCATCATGAAATGAGCTGAACAGCCTCTCTTTTTCCCTCCAGCTCCTCCAGCACAGTCTGTTGCCACAGCAACAACCACAGCCATGAATGACCACAACACTAGAAGTGTTCTGATGTGATCTCCCTCCCTCCCTCCCTCTCCCTCCCTCCCTCCCTCCCTCCCTCCCTCCCTCCCTCCCTTCCTTCCTCTCTCCCTCCCTCCCTCCCTCCAGCCCCTGTATAAGCTGTTTCCAGGCTAGACCTGAGCTATAACAAGGTGATAACCATTGAATTTGAATCATTTATATACTGGTCTGTGTAAATATAGCTCCACAGCCTATGCAGTTATTAGTAAGTATTTTGTGTAGGTGGATCACAGAGACCACCCATACTTCTTACATATCAGTATGTATATTGTATTTGATGTCATATAACTAGATGATTGCAAAGCATTGGTGGGTGATCTACACCTAGAAGTGAATGCCGTGCACATGCACAGCATCATGTAATATGGAAAAATTGTGTAAAAAATTATGCAGTATTTGGTAACACAAAAAATAGCACCAGCTGTATGACTATAGGAAAATGGGGAGTATATAAAATCAATAACTGTATTATACGAGTGTCATGTACTGACTGTTAAAGAAGTCTTCAAGCCGCCAATGGAGGGTTTTAAAAGTTGGCCTACCTTTTGACTCCTCTATCCAGCAATGTGACATAACATCATACAACTTGTCAGGGCAGCCAATGGGGCGGGGCATGCGGTAGCCTTGCTGCAGGGCCTCTAACACCTGGGCATCATTCATACCGGGGTAGGGGAAATGACCATACGTGATGATCTCATACAGCATTATACCAAAAGACCACACGTCTGATTTGATGGTGAAGCAATAATAGACAGCTGACTCAGGGGCAGTCCACTTAATCAGGAATTTTTCCCTCGTATCTGCCACATAAATGCCATCATCATCAAGAAGTCGAGCATTTCCGAAGTCTGCAACTTTACAAATCATGTGATCTCCCACAAGGATGTTTCTGGCAGCCAAGTCGCGATGGATGTAGTTCTGTTCCTCGAGGTAGGCCATGCCACTAGCTACCTGTGCAGACATGTCAATGAGTTGAGGCAGTTTCAGGGAACATCCCTCCCCATGCAAATATTCCAGCAGACTGCCATGTTTCATCAGTTCAGTCACAATATAAAAAGGCTCCTCCTTTGTGCACACGGCATACAGCTGGATCAGTTTAGGGTGACGGAGTTTCTTCATCAGCGCCGCCTCCTGCAGAAACTCATGAGGAGACATTGTGCCTGGTTTGAGGGTCTTGACGGCCACTGATGTTATATTATTCCATAGCCCCTCCCACACCTCCCCAAACCGCCCTGCCCCAAATCTACGGACCAATCGTATCAGTCGTCTGTCAATCTCCCAATCCTCATTTGCCTGCCTGGAGAGGCCAGCCGTCTGAGGTTTCCCTGAGAGGAGGCAGGGCTGGATCAGGTTCACACACAGCCCATCGGACTGACTAGTGTAGTAGGTCACAAGGTCCTGGATTCTCTCAAAAGTCACCCATGGAGTCACAAAGAAGGTGCCATCCTTGTCTTGTCTCCTAATGTGGTAGTGCCTCACACGTTCCTTATCTCGTATGGAGAGAGAGAAGTCACCCGGTGTTGTCTCTGAATCTCGCACCAGGTAAGACCCATAGTTGTTGAATGGCTGCATCAGCAGCTTCTCTGCCTCCATTCTCTTGATCCTACCAAAGAACCACCTGCACAGAATGGGGGGGGGTCACTATGGTGACAACATTTTATCATGTCGGGTCATGTTATACACACAGTGCAATAATCTTACATCTCAGTCATTAGTAATGGAGCAGTTTTCATGTAACAAGACTGGACATGACGTTCCAAGTCAGACAACTCTCCCTGCCACCCACACCCTCTTTCCTTATGATGACAGAACACATGAAGCTCATTTACTTGACGGAGGTAGTGTTTGTCTAACATAGTGTTCAAATGTGGTTTCTTGCACAGTGGACATGCCCCTCCTCCTCCCTGTATCCTGGTAGCAGCTTCCTGTGAGAGGTGTTTACCACAGCAAGCTGTGAGGTGAGGATGGAGCAGCAAGTCTAATGTCACTGGACAGAAGAAATCTTTTGACAGCTGCTCAACAAAGTGATATTCCTGTTCTGTTGAATCCATTTGACTCCCAGCTCTCTTCTCAGATGACTGATGGGAGGTGGCTCTGTATTAGAATTCCAAAACTTATACCTGTAACTAAGTATACAAGTGTAAAAACATTTTCACTAAAATGTTAACGAATGTAGGAATTCAAGTGCCAAAAAGTATAGAAACAAGGTCAAAGTGCAGCATGCATGCAGTCAAAGGCAGGGGATGATAGCATGCAACAATAACATGTGTAACCCCTTTTAGTATTTAAAGATGTTGGGATATGGGGTTACGCATGTTATGATTGTTGCATGCTATCATCCCCTGCCTTTGACTCTATGCATGCTGCACTTTGACCTTGTTTCTATACTTCTTGGCACTTCAATCCCTACATCCTTCAACATTTTAGTTTTACACTTGTTTCACTGGTTTTTACTGTGTGTAGCAACACATATAAACCCACTGACTTTCGTGCAGAGTTCTACCTCCCTTGCATTACTATCACAGAGTCGGTAGACTCTATATGTAGGGATGGCGCTGACACGCCCATTAAGCCTGAACAAAAGTAACGGCTCAGAACTCCCAAACGCGGATGTTTTGAGCCTTGTTAGACAAGCTACATGCTCTGCGAGTGCTTCTATACACTTTAATACTCTCAAAGTACGTAAAATATACAGCTACAGTGAATTTCGGAAATTTGTAAAAACCCGGATTGTTCATCATCTTCTTCTTCTTCTTCTTCTTCTTCAGTTCAAACGGCCTACCGCGAAACTGGGATTAGTAATCGCTCTAATTCTTTCACGAAAATCATTTATACTGGAGCGTACATGATCCTTGATGCACAAAATCTTCATACCTTCTCCCAAAGCCGTCAAACTCCAGGTCTGCAACCTTACAAGTGTTAGTTTTAGACGCCATTTTCTTGTTTGCTCACGTGCCGAACACGTGAAGTTAGTTTAGTGATGCAGATTTTCAGTGTTCGTTAAGCTGCCGCTGTTTCGAGCGCTGTGTTGTCTTTTTTTGGCTACGTTGCTCCGTTTCTTTGAACGACTAACTGTTGCAGGCAACTGGACCCGCTGTTGTATTCAGTAGGCAATATTCATACAAGACAGGATGTAGGAGTCACTGACAATTGCAAGCCTATGATATCCTGTTTATAGGTATACAAGGGAGGTAGAACTCTGCACGAAAGTCAGTAGGTTTATATGTGTTGCTATACACAGTAAAAACCAGTGAAACAAGTGTAAAAACATTTTCACTAAAATGTTGAAGGATGTAGGGATTGAAGTGCCAAAAAGTATAGAAACAAGGTCAAAGTTCAGCATGCATGCAGACAAAGGCAGGGGATGATAGCATGCAACAATCATAACATGCGTAACCCCATATCCCTACATCTGTAAATACTAAAATGGGTTACGCATGTTATGATTGTTGCATGCTATCATCCCCTGCCTTTGTCTGCATGCATGCTGAACTTTGACCTTGTTTCTATACTTTTTGACACTTCAATCCCTACATCCTTCAACATTTTAGTGAAAATGTTTTTACACTTTATATAACAGCTAGCAATTGTCAGTGACTCCTACATCCTGTCTTGTAAGGTTGCAGACCTGTTTGATGGCATTGGGAGATGGTATGAAGATTTTGTGCATCAAGGATCATGTACTCTCCAATATAAATGATTCTCGTGAAAGAATTAGAGCGATTACTAACCCCAGTTTCGCAGTAGGCCATTTGAACAGAAGTAGAAAAAGATGATGAAGAAGATGAACAATTGTTTTTTTAACGGTTTTCCAAGAATATCACAGTAGCTGTGTATTTTACGTACTTTGAGAGTATTATAGTGTATAGAAGCACTCTTACAGACAGCAGGCTGTTTGTCTGAAAAGGCATATAACATCCACGTTCGGTAGTTCTGAGCCTTTACTTTTAGTAAGGCTAATGGGCGTGTTGGCGCCATACCAACATATAGAGTCTATTGACTCTATGATAACTTGCCCTTTACATCACTTCCCCTTACTGCTATGTAGTGCTTGATACATCCCTATGGTAGCTGTACGTGTTACCTTGGAGTGGCTGCTGTAACTGCTGCTGGTGGAGTAGAAGGACCATCACCAGGTGAGTGAGTTGCAGGAGACACCTAATGTATAGTAATAAGCACTCAATCAAAGAGATACATACACAACAACAATGTAAACCCTCAGCATGTAGATGTATGCTGTTGTAAGATGTGTGCTCTGTACACCTGCAGTGCATGCATCATGCGGAATAACATAACATTTGACAGTGAGTTCACTCTCCTACCACACAGAAGTTAATTAACCCTCGGTGCACATATGTAGCGAGGGTTACTGTACTTGGTGTGTGTGTGTGTGTTTGTTTGTGTGTCTGTTAGTCTGACGCACAATGTGGAAATTGGTATGATGGTAAACCTCAATACCCCAAAGATCAACGTTGTGATAAAATCTCTCTAAATAATGTAAATCTTGTACAAAAAGCCTCAGGCAAGCATTACTGTATTTCACTAACACTAAAGGTGGAAATTGGTGTGATGGTATACACCAATGATCAATCTTGTGATAAATCTCGGTAAATGATGTAATATAACAACAAAATAGCCTCAGGCAATAGTTAGCTATATCTTGCTAACAAAACTAGCACAAAATGTGGAAGTTGGTGTGGTTTTAATGCTTAATATCCCAATAATTAATGTTGAGATAAATCTTGTAAATAATAGCCCCAGGCACTACCTATTATCTGTACAGCTAACTGTGTTTGCTACCAAGTAGCTAAACTGGCCCTAACAAATAGATGTACCCAGGTTCAGGAAAGAATATGAAATTTGAAATATAGGGATTGCATAAAAAGGAACGGAGACACGATTGGGACACAGACATGTTGTGATATATCAACGTACCCATAATATTATGTTGATATATCATAACATGTCTGTGTCCCAATCTTGTCTCCGTTTCTTTTATGCAATCCCTATATCACATAGTACGGTAGTACTGTGTATATAGGGATAGCTATGGTCAACCATGGTAACCATCAACCTGAAAGTTAGCATGTGTAGAGATATCATCACTAATAGCAACATAACAAAAGCATATATTGTTAACCCTTGTGATTCTTCTAATACTGATGTTAACACTCCTCACAATGCAATAAATGTACATATATATATATATATAGTAATTTCATCAGCATAGTACATACATTGTACGTAATAGTAGCATATAATAAACTGATTACGTAATGACACAAGACTCATTAATGACGTCATTACATCTGCTACGCATGCGCAAACGCTTAGCAACTAGCGCGTAGCAACTAGTAGCCGCGTTCCCAGGCTGATTCGAGACGCAGATAGTCTCGCGGGCCAGACTCTCACGCGGGGAGAGTCTGGCCCGCGAGACTAAGACGCAGAGAAATGTTGCTAAAGTCTATTCGCGTTCACCTGGGCCCCGGAAGTTGCTGCGGTTTTACGTGTTACGCAGCGCGCGTCATTTTGACAACTTCCTGCATGTTTGTGGGGGTAGTGGTATGCGCAGGTAACTGGAGGGAAACCACGCAGCAGTGCTGAACGCTACGAGAAGTGCGTTTTTTCGAGTACTATAGGCTTGGTTTAGCCGACGAGTAGAGTTAAGTGGCTAAAGGTGAGCCATGACGCAGGAAGCGTGTTGATCCATGGCGTCATAGTTCAGTTGTACCGTTTTGACTGCTACGCTACATCTCATTGAAAATATGGGCACCCAGCTAGTATCATGGGAGCCTAGCTAGCATTACTAACCTGAGAATCCCAGGTAGCCCCTTTTTCTTTCTGCTTTTCACACTAGCAAACGTAAGAAGCCTTCGCGCGTAAACGGGGCGTATGGGTGAGGTCACGCGCACTACATTCCTCGCGGTCACTGGCATCTCCATACTTTCCTTATGGGACATACAGCTATCTTCGGAACTGTAGGGATTCAGATTTAGTGAGACCTATCACTAGACGCGGCAAAACGCGAGGAATCCAATTATTTTGAAATTGGGTAAAAAATAATGAAGTTATTGTCAAAATTCGAGGGTCCAGGTGAAGTCAAATAGACTTTAGCAGGTTTGCTCATAGTTCTAGTTACCAAAGTGTACACAGGCCCTTGCATGCGCTTGTAGATTGCTGCATTAGTATTACCAAACCACGCCCAACTAATCCAACCCAGCAGCAATACTTGGCCAGATGTTTTATGGATATGGTGAGCATGTGCTAGTGAGAATTATTGCTTAAAAAATAATAAGAAAAAATAATAAGAGACAAGTAAATAAAAGATTTAGGAATTTGAAGTGTAATATAGTGATTGCATTAAAATGAACAGAGACACAGAGACATGCTATATACATCAATGTACTAACAAAGGTATGTTGATGTACATAGCATGTCTGTGTCCCAATCTTGTCTCTGTTCATTTTTATGCAATCCCTATTCATAACTTTTGTTTGCAATTAGCTTTCTTAGCTTGCTTTTCATGTTATTACTTTGAACACAGTGCTTCTAAAATCAAGCCTATGTGGCAGCAAAGCCATAGGTATTGCTTTTCTGTTGCCTCGTCGCACAATGTCGGAGAAATCGTGGTACTAGACAGACAGAGAGACAAACAGACAGACACACACACAACTAGTGACTCTCATGCATGTGCATTGAGTCCCTGCACTCACACAACTAAGTTACTGAGACAGCTCAACCTGATAAACAAACTCCGACATTCACCTACCATCCCACACCAGTCCTTACCTCATTTATGACTTTAGGGTAGACACACTCTCCAGCAATCTCCAGTTTAGTGACTGAATACTTCTTTAGAATTGAGGCCGGCACTTTCCCTTTCAATTTCTCCACAATGGAGGCAGGTATGAACCAGGTAATGATGAAGGAGCCAGGGAGCACCACAGCCAGCATCATGGCACACTTGTAGAGGCTGTAGTGATCTGCATACTCCTGTCGGAATTCCTCCACGACCTCCAGTGTCACATCATCAGGCCAGTCGAACTCTGCCACCAACTCATGGAAGTCAGGTGGTGGCTTGATACGCTTCTTCTTTTGTGACTGACAGAACAGCTTCAGTGGGGTCTCCTTCCTGAACTGCTGTAGATCTTCTTTGTAGGTCTTCATCTCACCTTTGACCCCCTCTAAATCAAACTCTCGGACCACATGATCCAGCAACTGATAGTTCTGATAGTTCCAGTGGAAGTTCATGGTTCCAAACAGCTCAGAATGGTCATCAGCATGATAGAGAGCACTCAAATGGCTCTCTAGAAACTGTTTATGTTCATCTAGATCATCCGCTGGTAATGATGTCAGAGCATCAGCTACTCTCTTGACAGGAACTCTGAGTTTCTCAAGGTATTCTCTAGTGGATTTTTTCAGAGTATTAAACCTCTTTTCAAACTGTCTAATCTTAGCCTGGACATACTGGATAGTTATTGGTCCTGTTATAGAGAAATCATGTACATGTATAATGATGATGTAATTAACATGGGGCCTACCTTGTTGAGGTGTCACTTGCTTAGTCATATGCATCTTGAGGTCAGTGGCAGTGGTGGATTCTGGACAATGATGACATAGGTAGTACCATATATATAGGGATTGCTATGGTCTATCAAACCATATATAAAGGTATTGTTCATTTCCACTATCAATTTGAAGTTGATTTCACTTTTAATGATATCAAGGTGAAGATTGTGTGAAAAATAACCAGCATACAAAAATTGGTTGTGTTGTGATGTAAGATGTACATTTCCACATTTTGTCCATGTTCTTCTTCTTGAAGAAGCATAACTCAATAACCATATAATCAATAAACCTGAATCTTTGCATGTGGAAAAGTATCATTACCTTTCCCATGTAGCAAAATATGCCATTTTTTAATCAGAGTATATAAGTTTCTAGCTATGTATAGTTACATATTCATGTTCCAGCAGGAAGCAAACTGAAAGTGAAAGTGATGAAAAACCTCATTGGTTTTCAATGGGGATAGACCATAGCAATCCCTATATACACAGTACTACTGTATTGTGTGATGTCTGTGTATAACTAGAGTATTCGAAGAATAGGTACGTATACCCCGCGGCGAGTTCGGTCGTATATAGTAGGCGGAACGGCTATCCCATGCACGTAGGCATGCTCTCTGTAATTTTAAAGATCATCTGTGCATTCCATCCATATTTGCACATAATTTGCAATTATGGTAGGCGGAGCAAACTTTGCTAAATTTTGGAACGGCTAGCACTTCCGAGAAAGAGCCATGCATGTGGACGAAACCGGTTCCCAGGAAGAGAAGTAAATACATTTTTGTCTTATTCCAATGTTCTTTAAAGTTCGTATACTGTGTGCAGAGGACAGATGTCAATATTTTTTGACAACTGACTGACTGACTGACTTACAGACAGACAGAACTGATTGCTTAACCCCACTCTGCGCATGCGCAGCCGCGGGGTAACAACAAATATAGAGCATTGTTAAGTTGGGCAGATGGTGCCAAACTCACCTAAGATCAGTGTAGTAGACCTAGTCAGGTTCTCCTGGATCATTTGTGATAATTCTGATAGTCCTACCTCCTTCAGAACATCAGTGAGAGTGGACCAAGTCACAGGTTTCTTGCCCTGACCCTGGAGCCATCGTGTCACAATCTCCTGGTTGATTGCAACCGCATTGTCCCTGTGTTGGTTGAAAATGGCTGATGTAACTGCACCTGTATCATCATCCAGTAGCAGTGGGCCTAGTATTGAGTAGCGTGTGCCTATCTGCTCCACTATATTGACAGTGCTGCCTGATGAGGTCTTGAGGGTGAGAAGTTCTGGCAGTGTTGGTTTGCTTGTCAGCAAAATAGCCAAGGTTGAAGCTGAAATAATGAGAATAAGTTTCTCCAATACATGAATGCAACCATTACTACATGTAGCTTCTATAATGCAACTCCCTAGCTGAGCTAGGGTAAGCCATATCAGTACTACCTTCACTTGTGGATGAGACCAGAGAATAGGCTCCAGCAGCTGAAAAATTTATATTTCTAAAACAGCGAGTGAATGTGTCTGTATCAATCTCACCAGAGGTGTGTGTGGAGGATGTGTGAGGACTGGTCACAGGAGAGATGTCAGTGGCCTCAGACCTTGGGACTGGGGGAAAAAAATGAAAGACAACTCTCGGTAGAGTGCTGCCGCATACGCATGCACACATTCACACATTATTACATGACATGAAGGGACTATGAGAAAGCTGGCAGCAACGTGGTCCAAGGGCCCATAAAATGCCCTTCATGTAACTTCTGATGCATTCATGGAGCACAAAAAGGGAAGAATCTGGTAAGCCAACACTAATTAACATATTGGCTTGTTCACTTGGTTTTCACTCTATAACTCTGCAGTGCAGCAGTTTCAAAGAACAAAATTTCACACCTTTATTGTGTGTTAGGTAAGTTGTGTTGGTTGTAAACTTACTACAAGTGAGTTTGGGCACAGACAGATAGACAGACAGAACTACAGTACACTCACTGCGCATGCGCACTGAGGATAATGAACCAAAGACCAATAGTCATCTTGAGGCAGTACAATGTATATACCAGTGGAGGTGGTAGTCTCAGGTGGTGGGTCGTCAGTTGTGGTAGGATCAGGAAGATGTGCTGCTTCCTCTGTCAGTGCAGCTGAGGATCCAGTGTCCCTCTCACCAGAGGTCAGTGAGGAAGATGTCTCACTGATGACCACAGCAGACCTTGTGGCTATGTAATGGAGTCTTGTATCAATTAAAGACAATCACTAATTATAGTTATGTTATACTTACCAGTGGAGGTAGTAACCTCAGGTGGTGGTGGATCACGAATGGCAGTAGGATCAGGAAAATGTGCTGCTTCAACTCTCATTGCCAGTCGAGGTAGGTTGACTGCAGGGCTCCTGAGGGCAGCTACAATAGCCCTCCATGTCGGTCTGGGGTCTACCTGCTGCAAGAACGCAGTGACTACTTGAAGGAGATGATCGCGTGGCTCAGAGTGTTTCTCGTATATGCCGTCCACAACATGTAGCGGTAACTTCAATTTCAGACCGAATGCGTATGACTGGTTCTGTGCCTCTATTATCTCCTCCACTACATTGACTGCATCATCTGGAGTCAGTGGCTCATCGCGTGTAGGGGCTGTAAAGGGCAACATTAGTCGTACTTGAGAGTTACAATAGTTATAGGCAAGTTCCGTACCTGCGGCCATGCCTCTATCAACTCTACACAACTCTCCTGCACATAAAAAGCTTCATACTGAAATGGGAAATTACTGAGTTGGTCATGACAGCTAACACTGCATTATAAAGCTCCATCCTGTAAACAACTACCTCCTAGTATATATACCTGCAGTGTAATGTAATATGTCTACATTCTCCTATATTGACTTGCACATGTCTGGAATAAGTAAACTGAATCGGGCCTCCCATGGATATATGCATACTAGAAACTATGTAAAGATGGCTAACTTGTTAATAAAAATTATACACATGGTATCACCAAATTACCACAGATGCCATAAAGTAAAACGACTTTTTTCAGAAATTGTTACTCATCTCTCGGCTCTCAATGGATCATGTTTGGTGTGTTTGCTGTGTTAATTCTTTGATCTATTGCGGCCTCAATGGATCTGTAGCTTGAGTGACAAGCCGTGTTTAGCCTAGCACGCTGGGAAACAGATGGTAAAAACCAAACAACTTGTATTTCATGACTATGACCGTTGGTATGGGCCGCTCTCCAATAACAATATTGGGAGTTTGGCATGCACACATAAATACACTTGGTTATGGTTATTGTCACAAGTACTTGTTATTAATACACACGCACAGGCAGCCGTGCTGGGATTCCGGAGGCACCCTACGAGGCCAGTGATGGGATGTCGGCAGCTCTTGGCAGGGACACTGCTACATGTAACCAAACCGCAGGCGTACAGAGTATACAAGTAAATGAAAAATTTAGGAAATTTGAAAGGAAATATAGGGATTGCATAAAAAGGAACGGAGACAAGATTGGGACACAGACATGTTATGATATATCGACGTACCCATAATGTTACGTTGATATTTCATAACATGTCTGTGTCCCAATCTTGTCTCCGTTCCTTTTTATGCAATCCCTATATTTCCTTTCAAATTTCCTAAATTTTTCATTTACTTGTTACACTTTATCATCATATCAATTTCCACATTTAATGGAGCTTTTGTTAGTGAGATACAGTAATCCTTGCCTGAGGCTATTTGTTGTTATATTACAAGATTTACATTGTTTACAGAGATTTTATCACAACGTTGATCATTGGGGTATTGAACTATACTATCATAAAAAATTTCATATTTAGCAGACCTTTCATTAGGCAGATATAGGACTGTGTGGCCTCCATTAATAATACATGGCCTGAGGCTATTTTTGTTTATTTTACAAGGAAGTACATTGTTTACAAAATTTT
Organism: Theonella swinhoei; assembly: GCA_963970385.1. Classification (NCBI taxonomy): domain Eukaryota; kingdom Metazoa; phylum Porifera; class Demospongiae; order Tetractinellida; family Theonellidae; genus Theonella; species Theonella swinhoei. The sequence goes on from OZ019946.1 coordinate 1,483,781, forward strand.
AACATGACGATGCACTACCCCCAGTGGAACTACATAACTGTACCAAGTTTCATGTTTAGATCTGTTACCGTTAGTGAGTTACACTTCTTCAAGCGGAAGAAGAAGAAGATGAAGAATTTACAAAATGGACTTTTGTTAATTTAACACCTTTCTCATCCATCAAATTATACCATTTTATAATCACAGTTAGTTTCTGGGTATAGTTACACATTCATGTTAACAGAAGTCCAGTAGGTAGCAAACTGAAAGTGAAAGTGATGAAAAACCTTATATATGGTTTTCAATGGGGATAGACCATAACAATCCCTATATACACAGTACTACTGTACTGTGTGATACCGGCTTACGCAATATCACGTAATTAATCAACTTGCACGTGTCCGCGCGTGGATTTATCGTCTAGTCTGCAGAAGTAAAATGCACAGTACGTACTTCAGAGGTTATTTGGGGCTCACCGAGTAGAGTGAATATTGCGAGATGGAAATGCATTTGCTGGCTTGAAAGTATTCTTGAGAAGTTATTCGCAGAGTAGAATGTTGACAGTGTGATGTCACTGATGGTTCGTTGGATATTCTCGTGGACAGCTCAGTGCACTCTTGCTCTACTCACATCAGGTCGCTGCACTTTTATAGATACGTGCAAGTGTTGCGCATGCGTGCCGGTTTTTTGCGGCCACGCGCCAGCGCTACCCATCACGTGATACAATTCTGCTCCAACCAACCCAGCTCAGCGTTCCTGTCCTGTTATTCGAGAATGGAGAGAAGAGCCGAGGGTCCGATCACTGAAACTGCCAATGAGCTATCGGAGAACATCGACATTAGTTCACCAGAAGGTAGATGAAGTTTAGACCTGTCTAAACGTAGTTAACGAAGGAGTGGTCGCCCCTCCCTATGTCGCACGCGCATGCGCGCGGATTTCGCTGTTGACCAATCAAATTGCACTCAGCTTAGCGACGGCGTAAACGCGGATTTCGCATTAGCAACACTCAGACTGCCGTAGCTTTGTATCGCCTGCTGACCTGCAGAACGTTTGCCCCCCCCGGAAGCCTCCAATGTCCTCCTCAGAAAGCTCCCACCCGACTCGGTCGGCTCCAGCGGCAGCCGTGCCCACTGTGTTGGCCCAAGTGGTGCCGAGTACAGCCCCAGCGGGAGGTAAGACTGGGACCGGTGACATGGCTGTTGAATATTTCATGCGTGAATCCAAGCAGTAAATTAGAATTAAGAACTGGGCTCAGCAGACTTATGGCGTAGGCGTCAAGGTTACTAAACTACGTAGCTATGGTGCAAGCATTCAGCAAGCAGTGGGCCAGAGCTCGGATACAGTACTCACTCAGCTTCAGCAAGCAGAATGCCAGACAGTGAAGTCTGAGCATAGCAATTGGCTCATATTTAGCACACGCATTTCGATGTCTGCAGTCAATGCAGAGTGTTCAGTACCGCAATAGCACTGACAGCGAGCCTGGCAAGGCACAGAGCTGTGCCGCAGAGCTTATATAGCAACCGGCGTCATATCCAGCATATGCACCTCTGTGGCTACTGTACAGTTAAAGCAGGGCCGAGAGCCGAGCATGGCAATAGCTCAGCAAAGCGGGGCTCAGAGCGGTGCTGCTGAGCGGCTAACCATAACAACGGGCCCCTAGGCAAGCATGTGGGCCTTTGTGTGGCCACAGTCAGAGCAGAGCAATCAACTTTGGAATGGCTCATCGAGCATAGCAATGCAGATGTCGAGCGAGAATTTCTGCAGCAGAATGGCCGGACAGGCTGTTAAACGGAAGGCTATGCTCAGCAGCAAGGCCTGTAAAGCTCGCCAGCAAGGCAGGCGATGTCAATGTCCTGGCTGCTGTGTTCGGCAAGCAACCCCGGCAAGCTCGTGGCCGCAGCAAGCATAAGAGCGACCAAAGGGGTGTGCATGGGTAGCGCATTTTGCATTGCTACATACGTACGGCGTATGTGCGAGTCTGATTGAGCATGTGTATCCTTCTGCCCCACAGTTCGCGTTGCTATGGGGGTGATGCCCCCATCCTCAGCAATCCCCCCGGCTCTCTCACTGTTGCCAGGGGGGTCAACTCCCGCGATATCATCGCTGAGGCCATTGTCCTCTGCACCACTCCTGATCCCTGCAACTACTCCACCGGCGAGTGCACCCACCGGCATTGTTAATATGTCAGCACCAGCACTGGCAGTTGTAGGAGGCACCAGTGAGCAAGCACTGTCTCCTTCAGCAACTCTGACAGCGGCAGCAGCTAATACCGTCCTGCAGGGCGGTCTGTCAATGGGGGAGAGCTTATCCCCTTTGCCCACCAAAGTAGTAGAGAAGATTGTGCAGCTTAAGTACGTCGAAATGTCAGAACTTCTGCCGGAGACCTGGCAAGTGCAGACCGACGTGACCCTTATTCAGTCGGCACTCGGGTTGGCCCCCGGTTTAAGACGTCGCAAGGGGCCAGTCACGGACATTCTTCAGTGGGTGCAGTGCTTTGCCACTTTGGCTAGCGTCCTGGCCTCGGCGTACCCCCCGAAAGTACCGGAGCTAATGGCCTATTTGGCCACGATTGTGAAGTGTCGGCAGGAGTTTGAAGGGCCAGCCTGGGTCCTCTATGACCGAGCCTACCGGAGACAGGCTGAAGTCTCCCGCGATTTGAACTGGTCGAGAGTGAACCCTTCTCTCTTCAATCTATGCTTCACGGGCCGGGCTCGCCGTCGCCTTCTGTGCCATGTTTGTCTATCAGAGGGTCACGGGGCCAAACAGTGCCCCGAGATGTATCCGCAGTGGCCCATGCTGCCCTTCTCCACTCAGCTGCAGGCCCCTCTGCAGGCCCCACCGCAGAGCGTGGTGGGGCAACGTCGCTCGTTCCCTCCGCGTGCCAGCTCCAACCCTCAACAGGAGCTGTGCAGATTGTTCAACGCGAAGGCGGGCAACAAGTGCACGTTCCACCCTTGCCGCTACCGCCATATTTGCTCCTCCTGCAATCGAGGTGGTCATGGAGCAGGCGCCTGCTCAATCATTCCACCGGTTCAGCGTAAGAAGGCCCGGGAGGAGTGACAGACCCGAGTCGTGTGACTGAAGCTGTTGTGCATCATTATATGATTATGTGCAGCTTGGGCTAACATCTACATATATGCTTGCTGGCTTATGTATATACTTCCCATCTGAATATGAGTTTACCTGCGCCCAATCTCTGTCTCACACTATAGTTCTAGATCTACCTGTTTTGAGGGCTGCAATTGTATGTATATTGTACTCGTATATAATTTCTGCAGTCCCATACACCAGTAGTCACGCAAATTGTCCACCTCCATGGTGTGACCGGAACCTCATGGTTCCCTGTGAAATATTAAATGAACTTTGTTGCTTCATGTAAGAATCCTATGTTACAATTAGGGCAGGTGCTTACGTACGTATGTCCGCATGTGTCATTGCATGCCCTACCTCCCCCCCCCCCCCCTTCCCCATCTAGGGTCAACTGCAGACCTTTTGGGACTCGATAGATTCCGGCCTGTTATCAACAAGCAGGAGAGCCAGTTGAAAGCAATAGTTACCCCACTGGTGTTGCAGGAGTGGGAAAATATGCTGGAAGGCTATCCAGAGCAGCGCATTGCTAACTATCTGCTGTTCGGAATTAGGGAGGGCTTCAGAGTGGGCTTCAACAGATCAAGCCCCCTTCGGTCTGCCAAGTCCAATATGAAGTCTGCAGCTGAGCACCCCGAGGTAGTCTCTCGGTATTTGAGTGAGGAGGTAAAAGAGGGTCGCGTGTTAGGCCCCTTCTCCATGGAGGACGCGGAGGCTGCGTCCTGGCATATTAGCAAGTTCGGTGTGATTCCCAAGCGTCACAAGGAAAACACCTTCCTTCGGCGTTTGTACGATTTGCTGGCCTCTGTTAAAGCTAACAGGCACCACATATACCTTAACGCTGCAGCCCGCTCCGACTTGGCATGGTGGTTTACATTTCTGGGCAGTTGGAATGGTGTATCTATCCTTCGCACGCAACAGTCAGCACTCATTCATCATACAGTTGTCTCAGACGCCTCGGGTCAATGGGGTTGTGGCGCCTACAGCGACCGGCGATGGTTTCAGCTCTGTTGGTCCGGCTCCAGCGTACAGGAAGAATCAATAATGGTGAAAGAGCTGATACCTATCGTAATAGCGGCTGCAGTGTGGGGCAAACATTGGACAGGCCATACAGTCCAGTGCAAATGCGATAACGAGTCGGTAGTTGCAGTAATCGCCTCTCGCACATCCAAAAACATTGCCGTCATGCACTTACTAAGGTGTCTATTTTTCTTTGAGGCTAGCCTCAATTTCTGTATCACCGCGACCCATCTGCCGGGGGCCCAAAACGAGCTAGCCGACGATTTATCTCGCAATCGTCTCTCTGATTTTCTGCAGAAAGCCCCGAGTATGCAGCCTGGGCCATGCGGAATCCCCCAGGAGCTTCGGGAGCTGCTGTTCAGTCCCCTCGATTGGACCTCGCCCTCCTGGAGACTTCGGTTCAGCACTATTTTGAGAATGGCCTAGCCCCGTCGACACAGAGAACCTACCAAGCAGGCATCAAGAGCTTCATGAGGTTCTGCTCTCTGGTAGGAGTCAGCCCTACTTCAGTTAATCAAGATACTCTCTGTTTGTATGTAGCCTTCATGGCAAACAATAACTGTGCATTCCAGACAATTAAAACATATCTATCAGCCATTAGGCACTTCCAGATATCCAATAGAGTTTCACCAGTTCCCACATCCTCAATGCATAGACTCCAATTGGTATTGCGGGGCGCACGCAGACACTTAGTCTCATCTGTCTCGGAGAAACCTCGTTTGCCCATTACCCCTGCAATCCTTAGGAGAATTCGAGCCTCCTGGGCGAGTCGAGCAGAGGAGTTCGACATTGTGATGTTGTGGGCCGCATGCTGCACGGCATTCTTTGGTTTCTTCCGAGCGGGAGAGTTTACCATTCCTTCGCGGGGGGAGCTACGACCCCCAGCAGCATCTCTCCTTCCGAGACGTGGCAACAGACTCGTTTCAAGCTCCACAATTAATTCGCTTACATTTGAGACGGTCTAAGACAGACCAGCTAGGTCGAGGGGTGGATATATTTCTTGGCCGAGCAGATGACGACCTCTGTCCCGTGGCTGCTATATTAGCTTACCTCGCGATCCGGGGGGATGCGGCGGGCCCACTCTTTCGTCGCTCTAACGGAGATCCGCTAACGAAGGCCTGGTTCGTCAGCGAAGTGAGGAGAACTTTGGCATCGCTAGGCCTCTGTCAGGCTCACTACGCTGGGCACAGCTTCAGAATTGGAGCAGCCACGGCGGCCGCTGCGGCAGGCATCGAGGATTCAACAATCCAAGCGCTGGGGCGCTGGTCTAGTGCAGCCTTTCTCTCCTACATCCGCTTACCGAGAGAGTATCTCGCTCGAACGTCGAGACGACTCGCAGCCTCGCCGGAGAGTCTAATCTCGGCCGACCGTGCCATGGACGTTCTGTCTATTCAGTAGTAGCCCACTGGGCACTGAATAGCCATACAGCAGTACGTAGCATTTATACAGGACTGACACAATGTATACCATTGTACCGATGTATGTTCACCAAACGTTTTATCAGCTTGTAGCGCGCAGGCTAACCCTGGGCGCACGCATGCAGGCATGCGAACCCAAATGCAATTTACCCGTACTAATCGCTCTTTGGGGGAGGAAGGTGGTCACCTTCCCATGGACCTCTTACGGAGTTGGCTCACTCCTCCCTTCTCCCCAAAGAACTGGCAGGCTGCATGAAATATTATTAGCTTGGCTAATCGCCAAGGCCTACTGTAGTGCTGTGACCCGTGCCCTGGCCTACTTCCTCCTCCTCACCAGTGAGGTGCACAGAGAGGCCTGGACTCCAGTACTTCTCCTCCTCTTCATGAGGCTACTGCAGCTCACTCAAGAACAGGTTAGTGGACTCCCATCACAGGGTATGGATACTATGGGAGTATGGGAGCATGGGATATTCAGAACTCAGGAACTGGAACAACAAAACTATATAATCTGTAAGCATAAAATTAATATGCTCTTACCAACTGAGCTACCTAGGCAGCTTGACCTCTATGTCCACACTACCAACAGGAGGTATTACAATCCTGTCGTAGTCCTGTTGTGGATTTGTTAAGTTAACACTAAGAGAGACCAAACTATCAGATATGTGTATGGAATGGTTTAATATATCTGCGTTGTCCTCAGGGGGCTTCCCCGTCTTAACTTGCTTGGGTGCAAAGGTCATAATATGTGCGTGTACGTGTTCGAGTGGAGAGCCTGGGGATGAGGCTAGTGAATTAAAGCTTTGTAGGAATAAATCCAGGCTTAATTGTATTGCACATCACCCACCCACCCACCCACCCACCCCCCCACCCACACACACACCGCAGTTCAAACATCACGTTGCCGTCTGCTACAATCAACTCACTGATCTTCTCACAATGGACCTAAAGTTCGAAGTTCGGTCCCTACTCCGATGACTCTTCATCCGTGTTGGACAAGAATTCCAAATAGTCCCCATTTCCAAGAATTAATTGTATAGTCATAAGCTGCTAATCTTGTCATTCTAAGTGTGTACAACAGCTATTATTATTATTGTTTGTTGGTATTAAATTTCCACACAACATTGACTACATATGGTACAAGCCGTCGGGGTTTCATCTACAGGGGAGCAGGGGGAAGCTCAAGCTCCCCCCCCCCCTCCCCTCCAAACACGGGCCAGCAGCGGATGACTTGCTTGTTTGCTATATTCCATAGTAGTCAGTCGCTGTGGAAAAGGCTCAGGTTAGATATATATATTGTAGGGTAGACATCATATTGTTCATTGCAGCTACGTACGTGATAGGCCGGCTAGACCGGTCAGGAAGTACCCTTCATTGTAGATTTAGATCTAGTACTATCATTATGCATTGTCTGTCCCCCCGAAGTGTTTACCATAATAGGAATTAAGGTGCATGGAAAGAGAGGGGCCTAAACTGTAAGGACCCAAATTCAAAGTCCTAAACTGTCATCTACTAGTCTCATATCTCTGCAATAGACTGCATGGAAACAGCAGGTCTGAAACCACTAAACTGCCATTCTTTAAGACCTATGCTCTGTACAGCACGAAACGCACATTTACATTATTAGTCTTATTAATATCAGAACTATATCTACAATTGCATACCTTAGGGTGAAAAATTTAATAATACTCGCAAAATTTGAACAACCCCTCATGATAACCGCGGCAGCGCCACACACGCACGCTTGCGTTCGGAGTGTAAACGCGCGCACACACACATGCACGCATACGCATTATTACACACGATCAAACGTGCAGGGACTATTAGAAAGCTGTGGTCCAAGGGAGGCTAAGTAGATCCCATAAAACATCCTTCATGTAACTTCTGATGCGTTCACAGAGCACAAACAGGAAGAATCTGGTCGAGGTAAGCCAACTCTCTCTGCGCATGCGCGCGCCGAGGGTGGGCAATAGCAAAATTTTATACCAGTAAAATGCACAGAATCCTAAATCCGCAAAAAATGTACCTCCAAATAATTGTCACCTTAAGATAATACCTCTTTTAATTTTGCTAGAATGCATGCGCAATTACTACGCTGTCATGGAATGGCAGTTTAGGACCCACTTTTTCCGCAATTGTAGAGATTTAGTGCCTAACTATGGCATTTGCAGGACATATGAGACTGATGGATGGCAGTAAAGTGTACATTTTGTTCTGTACAAAGCATGGGTCCTTAACAATGGCAGTTTAGGACGTGCTGTTTCAGTGATGTTTATATCAATACAACTGTAGAGGTTTAGTGGCTATAGCATTTCCAGCACAATTATGAGATCGGTGGATGGTGGTTTAGGGTGTAAAGTGTGCATTTTGTGCTGTACAAAGCATAGGTCTTTAAGAATCGTAGTTTAGGGCCTGCTGTTTCCATGTAGTTTATATCAATGCAATTGTAGATATTTAGTGGCTATAGCAATTGCATGACATTAATGAAACTATTGGATGGCAGCTTAGAATGTAAAGTGTGCAATTTGTGCTGAACAAAGCATGGGTCCTTAACAATGGCAGTTTACACGAAAAATGATGATTGAATAACACTATTGGATGAATGTGTATTGTCCATTTGGCAGGCCACAGTGCTCCAGAGAAGATAATGACAGTCACATTCATGATTTTCTGGCGATCAGGATATAATTTAGAAGACGAATTTGCCTCATATGCCATGACATTGTATATCAACCACTGAAAAATCAGTCACTTCCAAGTTTTGTCTGTCAAACACTTCCAAATTGTATCTCTTTGGAAAAAGTTGTGTAACTGCACAATAATAGAGGAGTTGTTTGATTATCAGATTGGCATACTCCATACTACCATCATGAAATGTGCTGAACATCTTCTCTTTTCCCCTCCAGCTCCTCCAGCACAAAGTCCGTGGTCACGACACATTAGCCTGGAGGTGAGTCATGTGACCTCCCTCCTCCAGCCCCCCAGAGCCACGTATAATAGGCTAGTGCCTGACACCACCTGAGGGATGCTGGAAGTTAGTATATACAGTGACCTGGTCTATTGTGTCTACTGCCTCATCTGTGTTGTTTACATAATACAGTGTACCTTAAATATATATGTTTGCATTGAGCTTTCGTATGCACACATTGAACATGTAATTAATGTGTACTGTCTACATGTATCCAGACTAGATCTGAGCTAAAACAATGTGATAATAACCAGATCCACACTAAATGTGTAGTGATCTGTGAATTAAATCTCCATAGCCTATGCTTTGAAAGTGTAATGACTGTGGAATGGTGTATCATGTACTGAGTGTTTTAGTCAATAAAGAAGTCTTCAAGCTGCCAATGGAGGGTTTCAAAAGTTGGCCTATCCAGTGGCTTCTCCTTCCAGCAATGTGACATAACATCATACAACTTGTCAGGGCAGCCGAGGGGGCGGGGCATGCGGTAGCCCTGCTCCAGGGCCTCCAACACCTTGTCATCATTCATACCGGGGTAGGGGAAACGACCGTACGAGATGATCTCGTACAGCACTATACCAAAAGACCACACGTCTGATTTGATGGTGAAGCGATTATAGAGAGCTGCCTCAGGGGCCGTCCATTTAATCAAAAGTTTACCCACCACGTGGGACTCAGGCTCATAAATACCTTTATCAAGAAGTCGAGCCTGTCTGAAGCCTGCAATTTTACAGATCATGTGATGTCCCACAAGGATGTTTCTGGCAGTCAAGTCACAATGGATGTAGTTCTGTTCCTCGAGGTAGGCCATGCCACTAGCTACCTGTGCAGACATGTCGATGAGTTGAGGTAGTTTCAGGGAAGTTCTCTTCCCACGCAAATATTCCAGCAGACTGCCATGTTTCATCAGTTCAGTCACAATATAAAAAGGCTCCTCCTTTGTGCACACAGCATACAGCTGGATCAATTTCTGATGACGCAACTTTTTCATCAGCCCAGCCAGCTGGATCAGTTTGGGGTGATGGAGTTTCTTCATCAGCCCAGCCTCCTGCAGAAACTCATGAGGAGACATTGTGCCTGGTTTGAGGGTCTTGACGGCCACTGATGTTATATTATTCCATAGCCCCTCCCACACCTCCCCAAACTTCCCTGCCCCTAATCTACGGACCAATCGTATCTGTCGTCTGTCAATCTCCCAATCCTCATTTCCCTGCCTGGAGAGGCCAGCCGTCTGAGGTTTCTCTGAGAGGAGGCAGGGCTGGATCAGGTTCACACACAGCCCATCAGACTGACTAGTGTAGTAGGTCACAAGGTCCTGGATTGTCTCAAAGGTCACCCGTCGAGTCACAAAGAAGGTGCCATCCTTGTCTTGTCTGTTAATGCGGTAGTGCATCACACGTTCCTTATCTCGTACGGAGAGAGCGAAGTCACCTGGCATTGTCGCTGAATCTCGCACCAGGTAGGACCCACATTTGTTGAATGGCTGCATCAGCTGCCTCTCTGCCTCCACTCTCTTGATCCTACCAAAGAACCACCTACACAGAATGGGAGGGACGGACTAAGTTAGTGCAGACACTACAAATTAAACCTCCAATTACCTTCTCTACTTAGCTACCCAGTCCCATCCCCACTCATGGCCACATGACCTGGGCCATGAACAACCACATATATAGTGTAGGTCAATATAGGACTTACTAAATAGGGCTAACTTAACACACCTTATTACTTCAAGTAACACAACTGACAAGGGAAACAAAAACAAGCAACCAGTTAACTCTACCCACACACCTTGCCTCTAGCTAACATATCAAAACAATAGGATAACCACCAACACACACTATAACATGGAATACTTATAGACACCCAGCCTCCTACAATAAGGGATGTACCCCAGACATCTCACTGCCTCTCACACAGAGGTAGATCTACATATATGACTTTAATCATCCATGAGATGACAACACAACAGACTTGAAGACAAAGCAACACACGCCCAAAGCAGTTATTTTTCAAAGAAGAATTTAGCTTCCTCGGGTGGGATGTACACATACATAACTCACGGCGAGACTCACTGCTTCCCATACAGAGATACATGTATGTACAACTACGTACATATAACTCACTGCTTCGCACAGAGAGAAATACGTGTATCAGACCGTCCGCCGGCTGGTTTGGGACGGCTGGGGGGCTTCTTGTCTGCAATAGATGGACTTTCTTCGCAGGACACTTCAAGCATTTTGGACTAGTATTATTATCATTAGTGCTACAAATGATACGTATATACAATGTAATAACCTAGGTATCGTGATGTAATACTGCGGTTTTTGCGCGTGGAGCATTGTAATTGATGTTTCGTAGTGCGCATGTGCATGGCGCAGATATCCAAAAACGCTGCGTTTGGGCACCGTTCACAAGTTCTCATATTAGGCATAGACTAGGTGAATGCAGTGGATATTTGGCCAGCCACCGCATACTACATAGTCGTGACAACGGGCCGTTCTTTTCTGAAAACCTATGGACCTGTGGTGTACGAGTATGGATATCAGGGGACCTTCTCCGCTTTCGTCTGTGCACTAAAAAATACGGCGAGACGGGGTCCGGACATATCAGTAGCCGTGCTCTACTCCGCTGTGCTCCGTGATGGAAGTCCTGGGACTCATGCCGCAGGAGGTATACGGAGTGCAGGGGTCACTCTGTCCGTCCTGTTCTCTACGACCAGGTCAGATAGATTAGAGACAAATCGTAGAATGCAAATTGCTTTAAATGCCATTTTGCAACCACTGTTCACCAATCACCAACTTTTGTCCATCCGAATTTTTGTAATCTATCATATATACCTTTCTGAGACTAGACCTGCAGATGGTGTAACTGCACAATAGGACAGTGTGAGGTGCACGTGGTAGTTAGTGAGTATCAGATTGGGATACTGCACTGCCAAATGAGCTGAACAACCTCTCTTTTCCCCTCCAGCTCCTCCAGCAGAAAGTCTGTTGTCACAGCAACAACCACAGCCTTAATGACCACAATACTGGTGATGCGATCTCCCTCCCTCCCCCCTTCCTTCCTCCCTCCCTCTCTCCCTTCCTCCCTCCCTCCCTCCCTCTCTCCCTTCCTCTCTCCCTCCCTCCCTCCCTCCAGCCCCTGTAAGGCTGTCTCCAGGCTAGACCTGAGCTATAACAATGTGATCAGAACCAGGTCCACACAGAATGTGTAGTGCTCCATTGCATGCCTATTCATTTATTAACTGTAGGTGGATCGCAGAAGCCCCACATATCAGTACTATATTTGATGTTGATGAATGCAAAGCATTGTGGATGAGCTTGAGAGAACTAATGAAAGTAAATGTCATACACATGTGCAGCATCATGTAATATGGAAAAAATAGTAAAATATGCAGTAGTACCAACTGTATGACTATAGGTATAAATACACAAAAATGAGGAGTTGCATTGAAACACCGCCTCCATCTATATATATTCTAAACTGCCATCTATAATGCCTTGCAGGCACTAAATATCTACATTTGCATGGAAGAAACTGCATGAAAACAGCGAGTCCTAAACTGACATTCTTAGTATCCATGCTTTGTACAGCACAAATTCAGTGCACAATACATTCTAAACGTCCCGCAATTGCAATAGGCACTACAATTGTATGGAATGAACTCCATGGAAACAGTGGGACCGAAACTATCATTCATGCTTTGTACAGCAAAAAATGCACACTTTAACACTCTAAACTGCCATCCACCAGTCTCATTATTAATGGCCATAGCTACATTAAGCTGCGTGGAAAGAGAGGGCTCTGTACAGCACGAAACGCACATTTACATTATTAGTCTTATTAATATCAGAACTATATCTACAATTGCATACCTTAGGGTGATTATTTTTTGCGGGTATTAATGTTTTTCTCCCTTGTTATTATAGGGAGTCCGAGCTGCTTGAATATCACTTCCAAACGGTCACGGACATCTTGGTCAATAGCTGTGATGACGTCATCGCGTTGCATAATTAATCGTGGCCAACCTCCTCTGGCTATAGGCGTCAGTTAGATGCCGGGACGGGCTCCGCCCATCGAAAGCGGCAACGATAAGTGGTGCGGCAGCTGTGCTGTGTTTATATTTGCGTGTACATGTTATGTAAACTTGTGGTTATCAGCCACTTATCGCACTGCGAGACTACCCATTTTTCATTTTCTCGTCCAAGACCTAGCCTGAATTCTCTAAGGTAAGAGCACATACCATTTACATCTGCAGCTGCAGATACACAAGCTAAGTCTAGTAGAGTGCAAAGCCTTACAACTACATCACTTAGACGTTTTTACAATTTAAAAGTAGCTACTTTTACACTCTCTTATAGCTCTGCCATGGCTCAGCAACAAACTGATTTTGCCTACCACAACATTCAACTCTACAAATCAGAGAGTCTTGGTAGTGGATCATATGGAGGGGTGTGTAAGGCCAAGTGTGATGGGCTACTGTGTGCTGCCAAGATCATGCACTCCACACTCTTTGACCTCCGCGACCCTGGAACAGCCTCCTACCTACGCAAGTTCCAGGAAGAATGTCACCTACTTAGCTTAGCTAGGCACCCCAATGTTGTCCAGTACCTGGCTACCTACTATGACCCTGACACCCGACTGCCTGTTCTCCTCATGGAACTTTGTGATGAAAGTCTGACTGCATTCCTGGAGCGATCCCCAGGACCACTGTCCTACCACGTTCAGCTCAACATCTGCCTGGACATAGCACTGGCTCTGGTCTACCTCCACTCCAATGGTCTCATCCACAGAGACCTGACGGGAAACAATGTCCTAATGATTGCTGGCACTCGAGCCAAGATTACAGATTTTGGCATGTCCAAGCTTGCCACTGGCAATCCTTGCATGACAGCCTTGACCCTGTGTCCAGGTAATCTACTGTACATGTCACCTGAAGCTCTCGATGAAGCTAAATCCTACACGGCTAAGCTTGACATCTTCTCCTTTGGTGTAATAGTAATTCAGATCTTGACTAAGCAGTTCCCAAATCCAACTGATCGATTTCGTACTGTCCATGTCCCTCAACTCAATGATGAAGAAGTTCGTGTCTTAATTCCAGAGACTGAGCGACGTCAGGCCCACCTCCAGTTGATCCCAGACACTCACTCTATGAAGCCACTTGCCCTCCAATGCCTGAAGAAGGAAATGCAACGTCCCTCAGCTCTCCAGCTCAGTGAAAGGTTGTCTGATCTGAAACAAGCTCCTCAGTACACAGAGAGCATGCATCAGGCACAGATCGGAAGTGAAATCCAACCACTCAAAAAGGTTCCTGTGCCCAGATCAAGGAAAGCTACTGAGCAACATGCACGTGTCACACAAGAAAAAGAGGGGATAATAGAGGCTAAGGATAGACAACTTCAAGAAAAACAGAGGATAATAGAGGCTAAGGATAGAAGGCTTCAAGAAAAACAGAGGATAATAGAGGCTAAGGATAGAAGGCTTCAAGAAAAACAGAGGATAATAGAGGCTAAGGATAGACGACTTCAAGAAAAACTGAGGATAATAGAGGCTAAGGATACACAGCTTCAAGAAAAACAGAGGACAATTGAAGAAAACCAGCATACTATGGCAACTAACCAACATGCAATAGAAACCAAGGAGAGACAGTTACAGCAGACACAACAGCAGCTCCGAGACAGTCAGCAGTTAGTAAAACAGCTGCAGAATAGCCTGAAGCAGCAAATTAAAAGTGATGAGGAGTGGGAGATTGACAGACGACAGACACAATTGGTTCGCGTATTGGTGAAAGGAGAGTTTGTGGATGTGTGGGAGGGGCTATGGAATAATACGACATCAGTGGCCATCAAGACCCTCAAAGCAGGCACAATGTCTACTAGTGACTTCCTACATGAGGCTGAGGTGATGAAAAAACTGTGTCACCCCAAACTGATCCAGCTACATGCCGTGTGCACAAAGGAGGAGCCTATTTATATTGTGACTGAACTGATGAAACATGGCAGTCTGCAGGAATATTTGCGTGGGGAGGGACGTTCCCTGCATCTACCTCAACTCATCGACATGTCTGCACAGGTAGCTAGTGGCATGGCCTACCTCGAGGAACACAACTACATCCATTGTGACTTGGGTGCCAGAAACATCCTTGTGGGAGATCGCGTGATCTGTAAAATTGCAGGCTTCAGTCATGCTCGACTTCTTGATAAAGGCATTTATGAGCCTGAGCCTCACGTGGTGGGTAAACTTTGGATTAAATGGACGGCCCCTGAGGCACTTCTCAATTATCGCTTCACCATCAAATCAGACGTGTGGTCTTTTGGTATAGTCCTGTTTGAGATCATGACATATGGTCGAATGCCCTACCCCGGTATGACCACTCACGAGGTGTTGAATGCCTTGCAGAAGGGCTACCGCATGCCTTGTTACAAGTGCCCTGACAAGTTGCATGATGTCATGTTGGGTTGCTGGAAGAAGGAGCCTCTGAATAGGCCAAGCTTTGAAACATTGCAGTGGACGCTGGAGGAGTTCTTTCAAACAGACTCTGCCTATCGTGATGATCACGACTTTTGAAACCTGCAATGGCAACTTGAAAAGTTCTTAGAATAGTTAGTACATATACATGACACTCCATTCATTGATATATATTTACAACACAATGTATGAGTATAGCTTCTTTGATGTCTGATTCCTAGCTCCTGAGTTTCCGGTTGTGCTGACTCAGCATATATTGACAATTGACAGATTGCTGCATTGGGAATTAAATAAAAGGTCATAACAAGCTGTGTATGCACTTGACTAGACATGCTACCAAGCCTGCGGCAGGGCAGGAGAAAGAAATTCATGTTCTAGAATTCTAAACATCTCAATCGAAGAGCTCTGTAACGTACTGCATGAAAAAGCACTGTAGTAAGCTTTATATATACAGCAAAAGCACAGAACTCTTGTCTGACCATCTATAATCACTTGGCTGGACATGGTGGACTCGTTGAAATTGTTTACAAACTTGTTCCCAGGCATGAATTCCAAGTTAAAAATTACTTATAAATGCACTTTTGAAGTGAAGCATATATCATGTTCTTGGATAAGACAAACTGCTGTTGTATTAGTCTGCAATGTTTACATGTCAATCCCGTAGGCTGGGGGGGTTCGGACGAACCGCCCGCACGCAGGCGAAGGTCCGCCGTCTGCGCAGTGAGTGGGCGTGGTGACATCGCTGGGCCATGGGACGCCGAGAGCAGAAAGAGCGAGAGAGCCTGAAACGATACCTTCCGACAAAAGAGAAGGGCAATGATGACGCTGCAGCTGGTTTAGCTGGCTCAGAGTCGCTTCCCCGACTTCAACTTCTGTCGTACAGTGCCCCCGTCTGAGCGTCAGTCTCCGCATCAGCGAATCCGATTGCACGGCAACTGTTGATTCCTTGCAACTGTTGATTTTGCAATTACACTCGCCTTACCATGATAGAAAAGTGTCCCAAAAAGCAACAGAATCGATCTCAGAGCGTTTAAAACTCCCAAAATTTCCTTGGGGGGGCATGCCCCCACACCCCCCCCCTAGCCACTGCCACAGAGCGCGCATTGCTCTAGATCCACCTAAAGAACCCTCCATTGCAGGAACTCAGGGCCAGCGGCGTGGCCAGGATTTGGAGAATGGCGCGCCGAAAGTTTGGTTAGCCACGCCCCCACTTTGAGACCGATCGCTCTCTACGCTGCGAGGCTCACGATCGCGAATTTCTGAATTTGCGTAGCGACTTGCAGGTACACTGTAGGACTGTAGCTGTAAAGTCTGTAAGTAGAGCTAGAGGGGTGTTCGTGTACTACACGTACATGTATATAAGCGCCTAGCCTCACGGAGCCACGCCTTCTCGGGGGGAGAAGGCCTGGTGAATTACCTATACGCCACTTGTTCTCGTTAGCAGGAATTCCTGCAAACCAATCAGATTGCAGGATTTACCTTACGTCACGTATGCACCGCCTACGCTTTTTTGTTGTCTGACCGGACAGATCCAGGGGGGGGGTCGGACAAGATCACGCGACCGGCATTTTTGCTGACTCAGTCAATCATTCTCCATGTATTTTTCCGTTGAAGCAGTTCCGCTGCCTTTGGTAAAACTAGGGGCGGTTTGTAGTCTATTTTACCAGGAAAGTGTAGAATAGCACAAGGTGCGTTGAATAGTCTGGATGCACCACCGTGCACCACTCTTCGTTTAGGAGCTAGCGATCTCTGAAAGCAGAGGGTACAGTGAAGTGACTATATGAAGCATCCTAAACCGTTGAGCGTCATGGATATACTACCTCTTAAGTGATGTAGGTGATGGAATCTCCATGTATTCTCGTGCTGGTATAGGTTGCTGGAGAACATGCACAGCAAAGTGCTATCAACTCGCCGGGCATGGAGGGAATCATTGGACTGGTATTAAAACCCTCTCACATCTACTGTAGGCCTATGTAACTTTATTAATAACACTGTGCAGCAAGAATAAATAATAATTTGTTCGAAAGAGAGCGCATGGGAACAAAATATAGCCATTACAGTTGAGTCGCGCAGTTTGGAATGTCATGAATGTCATGTGACTTTCGCGTAAGCGCATACGCGCGTATGAGCATGTCCTACCCCCCCTGGGACAGATCCAAGATGCAGTTAGTGAAGCCAGTCAGCCTGGGATCAACTGTACTGTACGGACTCAACGTGTAAATGACTTCGGAAGCTCTCCGAAGGTAAGGCTAGAAGCTAGGGCTAAGGCTAGCAGCTAGGGTTAAAAATTAGTTTTGACACAAGCTAGGTGCGAACCACCAAGGCTAGGTAGGAGACGGATGACCAAGATTCAGTGGTGTAAAGTCCAAGTACAAACTGGTAAATACGGAGTTCTAGAGCGCACTATGTCGCGTCGTAACTCAGCATGGGCGCTAGCACTACTCCCGCTTCACGACCGGAGGGATCTGACGTTGGCAGAAACCTCGTACGCCCTAAATCACGACGCCTTCATGAGTTTGTAAACCTCCGTATACTAACATAACGCTTTGGTAACATTCGCGTATTTTCGTATACTGGGCATTTAACCGTCCAGAACAGGTCCCTTCTCCGCTTTCGTTTGTGGGCGGAAGAATACGGGTCCAAGGTCATGTAAGACAATGGACGTATCAGTAGCCGTGCTCTACTCCGCTGTGTTCGTGTTGTACTCCGTGATGGAGGTCCTGGGACTCATGCCACAGGAGGTACGGAGTGCAGGGGTCACTCTGCCCGCCCTATTCTCTGGTTACTACGGCGACCAGGTCAGATAGATCATAACTTGAACCAGGCTTGCTATGTTTGTACACGAAACTCGGGACACCTCACCAATCAGCACACTACCGACTTTTGTCCGGATTAGAGATGTACCATTCTTCCCCTCAGGGCGTTGATTTTGTCAGTTACCATGTTCGACGTACCACAGTGACCGTTGTCCTTCATCTACTGTTGCCTCTGGTGTACTGTGTGGGACTGGGACTGGTGGAACCAGAATGGAATATGGTGTGTGTGGGGAGCTTTTTTCTGTAATCTGAGGGGGGATAGGGAGAAAGGAAGGAGGCTTGAGGTTTGAAATAAGTAGAGAGAGGGGGGAGAGGCCTCCCCGCTACGTGTGTTGTGCATGCGGACAGTTAAAAGCGGGGAAGGCCTGGTCTGAGGTAGACGTGTGGGGGGAGTGGCACAGTGTTTGTGCAGAGCTTTAGTCTATATGAGCTGCCCTTTAACGACGGCCATGGAGTCCAGCAACAAAGCGATAGTTCAGTACCTGAAAGAAATAGAGTAAACTATTCCAGTCACCCTTGGGGAAAAGTGAAGTGGCTGGCTTAGCGGGGTGGCTGCATTTCAGATTATGACAATTTTACCTCAGCCGCGGTTACCCTCGATTATGACATGCACACTGTTTTTACATTCGTTTCTACACAATATTTCATCTTTAGGCATAAGTCATTCCTCTTCTTCACAGAGCTGGACCCCTATTCAGCCATCGTATTCGCGCACGTGCAGTCTGCTAGTGAACTAACGAGCGCAAATCGTATACGTATATTGCGCGATATAGAAGAGCTTCAGAGCGAGGGGGGTGCTCAAGTTCCCTATGCCCCGCCCCCCAGAACTGCTACTGGCAGATTCTCAGTATCCTGTAGTGAGGTTTGTCTAGGTTTGCAGCTGTAATGTAATGATCACGTGCAAATTGTGGTGGGTGTGGTCTGGGTACGGATCCTGCCTGACCTAGAGGGTAAGCGCTGAGCAGTCAGTCATGGAAATCGAGTGATTTCAAGGTTTTCTGGCTGGATTATCAGTATAAAAAGTGAGGTTGGGCCAAAAACAGCGGCCGGAAAACGGAATATCAAGGTGACCGCATTTCAGAGGCTTGATTTACACTGTGCTGATCTAGTTTTCAATCCGTGCCTGAGCCAGTGGCTGCAATAGCGAGGTGACCGCATTTTAGAGGCCCGGAATAGCGGGAGTTCACTGTATATACAACGTGTAATGTAAGAGCAGGTGCCAGCATCTTCCCTACATCTACCTCACGTGACATTTCAGACCAGGACTTCCCCAATTTTAACTGTCTACATGTGCAACGCACGTAGCGGGGAGGCCTGGGAACGAGGCTAGGGGGAGTGGGTTAGGGACATGACCATATCATCAACTACCTGTCTCTCTCCTGTCTCCCCCACTCAGTTTGATCCATGGAGGATATCTCTGCCACTGTCACTATTATGGTGTGCAGCAATTGGAGCTGCCCTGATGGGGGTTGCCATAGCAACACTGTGGTACGCAGACCAGTGGAGAGGCCACCCACTGATGAGGACACTCTCCAAGACAGGACAGCCCTTACAGTGAGAAATGGGAACACTTCAACCGTGTGTCATGCGGACATTCTGGCGGGGGGGGGGGGGGCAAAATAGAGTGTTGGGAATGTGAGGGGGCAGCGAGTGTGTTGCAATGTATTTTTTCAAATCCCAAGGGGGGCACTCAGGATCCAAGGGGAAGTAAATACCCCCCCTCCCTTCTAAATGAAACCTCCCTCAATAAACAAGACAGCAGTAACCCTCTAAATACCTGGTGCTGATGTGAACTACTTTTGTTGCTACAGAGTGGTGCGGTCTTCAGTGAATATGGAGTTTAGGGATATGAATAAGTTTGTGGCATCGCTAGGGGGAACTGTTGTCATAGTGACAGACTCGTGGATCATACAGAGTAATGTCCACAGTGTCGATATCATTCATCAGAGGGACGCTGTCCTGAAGTGAGGAGGGAGAGAAGGAGGGAGGGAGGGAGGGAGAGAAGGAGGGAGAGAAGGAGGGAGGGAGGGAGGGAGGGAGGGAGGGAGGGTGGGAAGGACATAGGGAGTGTGCCAGTTGTGTGGCTAGTTGAGGATGTCTTGACTCACGTCGTTCTCTTCTCTCTCCCTCTCTCCCTCTTTCCCTCTCTCCCTCCTTCCCCCCTCCCTCCCTCCCTCCCTCAGTGTTTCCTCCTCACAGGAACACTCACTCACTACAGAAGGAAACTCCGCCCAGTACCTCACCATCAATGTAAGACATCTCCTACACCACTCAACCCACTCCTGCCCTAAGTGGGCGTGGCATCACATCCCACATGAGGCAGCTCATGAAATGACTGCCCCACTTGATTGTGTTGTGTTGCCTTTCATCTCTGTACAGCGGTTTTTGTGATCTTGCAATCTGGAAGGCGTAAAGTGACACACACATGCACTCATTTTCCATTGTGTTTTGAAGAATCTGCATCTGCACATGTGCACTTTGAAACATCAAAGGAAAGTGGGTATGACGCTCTACGCACGAGATTGTGAAAGAGTACAAAAAACTGCTGTATCATGTATGATATGTGTATCACTGTGCTCCCTCTGGTGACTAGACACCACTAGTGTAGGATTAGCTGTCTAGACTCTAGGACCCAGTTTTAGAATGACGACGAGTCAAAATTCTAGTCGTGAAGAAGTCCTTCAGTTGTACCTAGGCTTGTATTGGGGGACTGTGGTAGTGATGGCTCAAGGTGTACAGTGATTTATTGTCTTTTCAATTGTGATGTAGGTACAAAGTATAAATACAGACTTCAAGTCATTTGGTGAGTGTGAGTTAGAGAGGTTTAGCTGATGGTAGCTTTACACTTCTCTTCCTCCCTCCCTTCCCTTCTTCCCTCCCTCCCTCCCTTCCCTCCCTCCCTCCCTCTTTATCTCCCTCCCTTCCCTCCTTCCCTCCCTTCCCTCCTTCCCTCCCTCCCTCCCTCCCCCTTCCTGCCTGCCTGCCTCCCCCCTCCCTCCCTCCTACCTCCCTCTCCCTCCCTCCCTCCCTCCCTCCCTCCCTCCCTTCCCTCCCTTCCCTCCCTTCCCTCCCTCCCTCCCTCCTCCCTCCCCCTTCCTGCCTGCCTCCCTCCCCTCCTCCCTCCCTCCTACCTCCCTCTCCCTCCCTCCCTCCATCCCTCCCTCCCTCCCCCTCTCTTCTTCCCTTCCCCCTCCTCTCCCTCCCTCCCTCCCTCCCTCCTTCCCTCTCCCTCCCTCCCTCCCTCTCCCTCTCTCCCTCCCCCCTCTCTCAGCCATTCGACTCAACTCCCTCCAGTATTCAGAGCTCACTGACAGACTCCTGGCTCCCATCAGAGTGGCCAGATCAGTGGTCATACAGCAGTCAGTGGCTGATAGGTTTGCTGTCGCATTCCGAGACCAGGTCACCAGGAATGGAACATACACACAACCGGCTGGGTCACCTGTGAGTCATGTGATCTCTCTCTCTCTCTCTCTCACACACACACATCCTGCAACTGATTATGTCACTTCCCTCCCTCCCTCTTTCCCTCCTTTCATCCATCTATCCATCTGTCCCCGTCACTCCCCCCCCTCTCTCCCTCCCTCTCTCCCTCCCCTCCCTTCCTCCCTCCTCCCTCCCTCCCTCCAGCCCCTAGAGCCATGTATAGGCTGTCTCCAGGCCAGACCTGAGATCAAACTCAATAAACAATGTGATAATGACCAGGTACAGTGTCACATGACCTCGTACTACGTTACATACACCTCCGAAGGCTCATATATTGTCCCGCTCCCTCCCTTCCTTCCTCCCTTCCTCCTTCCTTCCCTCCCCCCTCTCCCTCCCTCCCTCTCTCCCTCCCACCCTCTCTCCCCTCCCCTACCCCCCAGTGTCGTCAGTGTTTCTGTCGTCCCATGTGGTGCATGTCATGTATGAGCAAGTGGTACTCAGCTCGTCAAGACCAGCACCACCTGGAGACCTGGATGTCTGGAACAGCGCCATGCCCCATGTGCCGGGCCCCATTCTGCATGTTGGACATCCTCTCACTCAACACTGATCACAATCCATCATAACCTAACTTATTATCACAAATATGATTTGTATAAAATGATTTCTGTAATATATATTCACTCTCCTATCTCCCTCCCTCCCTCCCTCCCTCCTCTCTCTCTCTTTCTGTAATATATATTCACTCTCTTATCTCCCTCCCTCCCTTCCTCCCTCCCTCCCTCCCTTCCTCCCTCCCTCCCCTCCCTCCCTCCCCCTCCCTCCCCTCCCCTCTCCTCACTCTCTGTAATATATATTCACTCTCCTATCTCCCTCCCTCCCTCCCTTCCTCCCTCCCTCCCTCTCCCTCCCCTCCCCTCTCCTCACTCTCTGTAATATATATTCACTCTCCTATCTCCCTCCCTCCCTCCCTCCCTCTCCCCCCTCCTTTCTCTCTCTCTCTCTCCCTCCCTCCCTCCCTCCCATCCTCGCCCGCCCTCCTTCCCTCCCTCCCATCCTCGCCCTCCCTCCTTCCCATCCTCCCCCTCCCCCTCCCTCTCCCCCTCCCTCTCCCAATATATATCAATTTCAAAATTAATAATTTCACATTCACTATAATAAAATTATATATATATTTGCCAAACTGATAAAATACACACAGCTTTACACTATTAATAAGGGGATCTGGAACATGTACAATTTAAAAAAAAAGTGAAATTAAGTGCAAGTAAAAATTGATTTCTATAGTATACAGACTATATTGATACTAAGTGTGGGTTGGTTGTGACCGCACGGTGATTTGTGAATGTGGTGAGGATGTGGAGTCTACGGAATGGCCCCCTACTCTTGGTGGGACAAGAGGGGATCAGAGGTCACAACAGGAGGAGGTGATGTTCCACCCTCTAAAGAGGGTACCTGACAGACGTCATTCTTATGAGAGATGATGTCATCTTCAGCCGAGTCTTGAGGAAGTGATGTCATAATATTAGAACTAAGGTCAGAGTTCATAGATGTGACGTTAGCACATTTGGAAGAAGTGGTTCTCAGGGTAAGTGAGTCTTCTTGGCTGGAGTTTTCAGATGACGTAATGGTCTCGGAGTCTTTGGGGGAATCAATAATTATGGTGACATCATCACATTTGGAAATGGCATCATCACGTTTGGCGGGATGTGTATGTCTCCCATCGTCACTGTGTGAGGGGGACTCTTGGAGCAGTAGCCGTTGGTCTGACATAGTCTGTCTCTCTGTCTGTGACGATGGCAGGTCTCCCTGTGCCTCCCTCTCAACGTGGGATGGAGAGGAGTGGATGAGTGGCTCACAGCTTGCTTCTCGAATGGCGGACAGCAGTTCATCTCCCAGTGCAGGGCTGGCGGTAGCCTCACGACTGACATGAAGTGGTGATGATAACAAGACGAACTTCACCTTTGACCCTGTCATTGTGTCCGTCCCAGTCACCTCCCCTGCCAGTGATGGCTCCGATGACGAGGGAGGTTTCTGAAGTTTTAGTACCTGGGCTGGGTTGCCATGGCTGTACCGTCTGTTGTCGACAGGAAGAGAATGTTGTTGGTGGTACGAGCGTGTTTGGGCCAACTGATGCTGCATGTTGAGTTGGCGCTGGTTCCTACGACGCTGTTTGTTGGTGAGACGGCCAGGAGCCGACTGTTGGCGGGAGAACGAAGGTGACTCACTGGACAGTGGACGTGAGTTCCCCTCAGGATTAGTGGGTGTTGGTTGTGGTGACGGTTGCTGTTGGCGCTGGTTCCTACGACGTTGTTTGTTGGTGAGACATCCCGGAGCCGACTGTTGGCGGGAGAACGAAGGTGACTGACTGGAGACCGGATTAACTGATTTTTGACATGGGGGGTGAGGAATTTTGGGGGTCAAAGTAGATTTTTGTTGGACCTCCACTGGGGGGCACGCTTGAAGAAGTTGTGAATATTTGACCTGTGCACCCCTCTGGGGGGCAGTGGGAACTGAGGGGCCATCAGTATCGTCAAGGAGGGGAGTAGTAGAGGTTGCGTAGGATATCTGACGTCCTGAAGATGATATCTGTTGTCCTACAGGACAAGCTCCGGTCACAGCCTTCCTCGGACCAACAGCAGTACCTCCATGAGAATAGGAAATATGTCCTGACGACCATTGTTGACTTGATATACTGGACACAATGGAGGCGTGGTCAGTTCCAGCACCAGGAGAATAGGCCACAGTCTTAGTGATACTCTCCCTCCACACCCTTGCTCCTCCATTACCAACCTCCTGTCTCTCACGTTCCTGATGGATAGAGGCAAAGACATTCGTTTGGATGTGAGGAATGTCAGGTCCGCAATGTCTGATAGAGCCTGGACAGGAGAATTGAGTTAGGAGGCATTTAGGACGTGATGACATATGTACAGCCTCCATGTCTCCCTTGGATACTGGGACAAGAGCTTGTGATTGTTGTGGCTGTAGGGGAGAGGAAGAGGGATATCAAATGAGGTACTAGCTACTACTACTGGTACATGAACAACCACGTGTATAGCACACTACATGCAAGGAAAAAGAAAGAGGGAAGAAATGATGTAGACCAAAGAAAGGAGCACTAACTACAAACACATACAACACATAAAAACACACAACAGCCTCAAAAACACACGACAGCCTCAAAAACACACGACAGCCTCAAAAACACACAACAGCCTCAATGTATTATAAAAATGTCTATATCAGTAGATGGTGATACTAGGCTATTGAGGACTGAGTCCTGGGGAATTGTAGAGAGGGAAAGAGGGAGAGATAGTAGTTAGGAGAGCAAAAGGTGTGCTGTTTTCAGGGTGTCCTGATTTGAGGAGTACATTTTAGCATCACACTGTGCACACACACACACACACACACACACACACACACACACACACACACACACACACACACACACACACACTCACTCACCCCACTCTCCAAGTCTCCATTCCCTGATCCTCCACTGGAGCCACTAGACGAGCTCATCTGAACCTGATACCCAGCACGCCTTGTCTTCCCCAAGTCCCTACACTTCCTCAGCAGTAGGAATGACAGTATTAACACAATCAGTATCACTAGTGTAATGGGGCCGATGATGATGATCAGTTTAATGTGTTCGTCATTGAGAGCTGCTGGGGTGGTGGGTGTTACTTGGGTGGGTGTGGTCTCAGATGTCTTGTCTCCCTCAGTGCTAGGTGGAACATCTTCGGTGGTCGGAGGATCTGTGGTGGGCGGGGGGTTAAAGAGAGCAGGGAGAAAATGGTTAAACGAGGATATTAACCCCTTACCAACCCTAGCTGTTTACATGGGACAGAAGGTGATCAGTGAGGTGTCCTGATTTCAGGGGTTAAAACTACTCAACAATTATTCCTGTATGTACAGAACAATGAAATTCCAACGCATGCTTCACTAGCTATCCCTCCTCCACAATGTCGTACATTTACTGTTCTCAGGAATCTGAGAAATTGAGGACATGTTGATCGATATATACGTATCTGGGATTCCTGTATATATGGAGGCCAGGTCACCAGACTATGTGACACACACACACACACACACACACACACACACACACACACACACACACACACACACACACACACACACACACACACACACACACACACACACACACACCTAGATCTAATGGTGTGGTACATCTCCACGCCAACTTTGAACAAGCTATTTTTCACTGGCTGAAAACTCCCATATTCTTCAAGCTGAATGCTATGCATCACTAGGTGGGACGTACATGTATGTACCATGCCAGGCAGGAGGGAAATCCCCTCTAATTAGCACTACTTGAAGTCATTGATCTCTCCCTACTGTCCTAAACCTCATTAGGCATTCCTCATTAGTGGTACCACCATGCAGTACACCACGACCTCCACCCATTGTATACTGTATAATATTATATGTCTCATTTGAAAATAATCACATTCCTTGACAACAGCTGGAGACTAGGAATGCACAGGGGACTCCCATCAGGCCAGTGGTCCACACATATGCTACCACAGTAGGGAGCAGTGGGGAGGTCACTACTGAGGAGGGTGTATTCCAAGGGAGTCCTAATCAGTAGTACAGCCATGCACCACAGTCTCCACTCATTACATACCATATGACAATTGATCACATTCCTTAGTCACAGCTGGAGACTAGGAATGCACAGGGGACTCCCATTGTACCAGAGACCCACACACACAGAGGCTAATGTACCACCCTAGTATGGAGCAGTGGAGAAGTCCCTCCCATCATATTAGTAACCCACACACAGAGAGGCCAATATACCACCCCAATATGGAGCAGTGGAGAAGTCCCTCCCATCATATCAGTAACCCACACACAGAGGCCAATATACCATGTACCCCAGTATGGAGCAGTGGGGAGGTCAATAAGGTATTGTACCATCAGAGGCCCCCCAAGTACCCACCACCTGCTCACCACCTGACACCTCACTCACTGGTAGGGCCTGATAAATCCCCCTAGGTCACAATTAGGTTGAAAAAGGAAGTTTCTTAACACAACTACTTCCTTTGAGGCTAATGTGTAGGAAACCTCCATATGGCATATATATACCTAGGTCTGCATTGTGGGGGAGAAGGAACAGACCCATCTAGTTTGTAGCTCGATGGCAGACATAACCTGTAACATGCTCCATTAGGCAAATGGTGTGACGACCAAATATACAATTAAAGCAACATTTTTGAGTTAAAATACATGAAATATGTCCTGCACTTTGGCTAAAGTTCCTATCAATTCCTTAAATTTCACCTCCACTTTTATGGCTGCATTTGGATGTGTAGGAAAATTTCCTGCACTTTTCATCAAAATTACAACAAAGTGTAGGAACCATGTATCCTACACTTTTAAAGTGAAAGGTTGATTTTCATCAAAGTGGTCTGGGATTTAAGGTTTCCAATTGTTTACTATTTATTTTGGAACATGTCCTATAAGCTGCTGTAGATTACGTCATTTAGCCCTAGCCTACCTAGCTAGCCTTAGCAACAGCTAGCCCTACCTAACAACACCAACCAGGCCTACCCCTAGCTACCTAGGTGATGTAATGTGGACAATGTAATGGATCTTACGTCTGCCATGAACCAAGAAAAAGTGAATGTGCACATGTGCAGGATGATGAAATGTGGAAAGATTTTCTTTGCACAAATAGCTATAGGTACTATTTTGGTGACAATGCTGTATCCAGCTGTATGAGACGTGAGTCTGTTCCGCTCCTTAAGGTGTCCTGATTAGCGGGGGGGGGGGGGGAGGGGGGTTCCTGCTGTCCTGTTACAGAGGTTGTGTCCTCTTAACAGTGGAGGAAGGAACTGCGTGGCACCAACATCCATGAGGTAATATGACATCACAAATATCCCCATAGTATTGGCAGAGGATATTAGAAGCCCTAAACCCATTATCACTACTCATTGTACTTCCTGAATCCCTTCATATGGAATACACTGTGGACCAGCTGGTTCATGACAGACTGGGGGCAAAGGTAGTCCTGATTAGTGAGGTGTCCTGATTAGTGAGGTGTCCTGATTTGAAAAGTACACAAACAGTTGGAGCAGAGTGACCTCATTTCAGGGAGTCCTAATTAGAGGGGTTCCTGCTGTCCTGTTTATTGAGGTGTCCTCATTTCAGGGAGTCCTAATTAGAGGGGTTCCTGCTGTCCTGTTTATTGAGGTGTCCTCATTTCAGGGAATCTTAATTAGAGGGGTTCCGCGTCTTGTTCATTGAGGTGTCCTCATTTCAGGGAGTCCTAATTAGAGGGGTTCCGCATCCTGTTTATTGAGGTGTCCTCATTTCAGGAAGCCATAATATCTCACTAAAAGGGTCCACAGAGCTCAGATAGGAAGTACATAAACTCCCCATTGGAAACACCAGGTTAGTGGGTCATAGCAGGCTTCCTACTGTCTGACATCCTGACTGGATCTATACAATAAATTCCCAGGGGCTCCCCCCACTTATCGAATCACCTTCCACTACCTGTAGAGGTATGAGGGTTAATGGTCATCCTGATCACTGACAGATCCAGGAGTATAAGGGTTAATCCCAGGTGCTGTCCTAGCATAAACTCATTGACTCAACTTTCACTAAATAAGGAGATATTCAGCTCAGCTGTCTCAGTTAGCCATAACACTACAATAGGTCATGGCATCTCCTAGGAGAGGATTCACACCACTAATACGGACAGCTACAATTACAGTCTCTAATCCTAATATTCACAGGGGTTGTCCCCAGGGACTGTCCCTCAGACACTTCAGTCCATATCATAATCCCAAGGGAACGCTACGTCCCTGGAATGAACATAATTCATTCCTTATTGTCTAAACTTCCACCACCATTAGCTACAGTACAGATGATTGCCAGATCTTGTCCAGGTTCAGTAGTAGAAGGTGTTGGGACTGAGGGACAAGTGGACAGATCCAGGAATATAAAGGTTAATGGTCATCCTGACTGACAGATCCAGGAATATAAGGGTTAATGGTCATCCTGACTGACAGATCCAGGAATATAAGGGTTAATGGTCATCCTGACTGACAGATCCAGGAATATAAGGGTTAATGGTCATCCTGACTGACAGATCCAGGAATATAAGGGTTAATTCCAGGTGCTGTCTAGACGTGAACACGTGCCATTCATTTGACTCAACTTTCACTAAATATGGACAAGCTATGCTGAGCTGCCTCAGTAGCTCAGTCAGCCATAACACCACAATGGGTCAGAGATTCACAGCACTAATATGGACAGATATAGTTCCAGTTTATATCCTAATATTCACAGGGGTTGTCCCCAGGGACTGTCCCTCCAGACACTTCCGTCCATATCATAATCCCAAGGGAATGCTATGTCCCTGGAATGAACATAATTCATTTATTGTCTAAACTTCCACTACAGTACAGATGATTGCAAGATGCTTGTCCCTGTTCGGTAGTAGAAGGTGTTGGGACTGAAGGACAAGTAGAAACACTCCTGTGTTTACATAAGTACACTGAAGTGTCTAATAAACTGCTTCAGATGCCACCACCCATCTACTACTGAACTGGACAAGCATCTTGTAATCCTCTGTACAGCATATTTCAACACATTTGTAACAGGAGCCTGTAAATCACACACCGTTTCTAAGTGTCATTAGTACATAGGTGGCTATCTAACACAGACTATGCCACACACTCAAGTAGATTGAAGCCATCTATGTACTAATGACACTTACAAACTGTGTGTGGTTTAGAGTCTCCTGTTGCTGTGCTGAAATATGATGTATACACTTTGAAAGGTCACACTATTTTGAATTGGTTGCCATGCAGCATCTCAGGTATTGTTGCTATAGAGATGCTATTGGACAAACACATTAAAACACTATCAACTGATGACGTAATGAGAATAGTTAGGATCCCTGAATAAGGAGAGTGTTTGCTCTCCTATGTGTCAAACTTGAATCAGGACATTCCATTAATCAGGACACCTCACTAATCAGGACACCTCACTAATCAGGACACCTCACTAAGCAGGACACCTCACTAATCAGGACACCTCACTAATCAGGACACCTCACTAAGCAGGACACCTCACTAATCAGGACACCTCACTAATCATGACACCTCACTAAGCAGGACACCTCACTAAGCAGGACACTTCACTAAGCAGGACACCTCACTAAGCAGGACACAATCTTTGTCCCAAGCACGTCCTAAGATAAAACTAGTCATCTCACACTCTCCTCACTACTTACTGGTTGTCACGACTTCATCGTACACAGTCACTGTTCCAGTACTGTTGAGTGGAACGGAATGAAACTGGTCATCCACCCTTTGTGTCACATGACATGTCACCGTCGTGTCTCCCTCGGCTGTTGTCTCCAACCCATCGATGGACAAGTGGCTGGTCTTAGAGAGAGGGTCTAGAGAGGAGAGCTCAGTATTGACACAGACACCATTGCGGCAGCCTGAGGTACTGTCGTAGGTATTCCCTCGATAGGACCACTGAAATGTGAGAT